>JAJOZX010004133.1:0-190000 GCA_023014485.1 Bathynomus jamesi
GAAAATACAGATTCTAAAATAATCTTGTTTAAGAATTTTACGTGTGTTATCAAGAATTTTATTAAAAGATGAAATTGTACAGATAATGTTCGGACACACTGGAATTTCTAAAAAAACTTGTCAAACTTGGTATCAGAAAAAAACTTAATGAGATTCTCTGTAAAATGGGACAATACGGGAATTTCTACACTTCATGGTTGACTTTTAATAACAGCCAAAAATTGTACAGATAATTCTCGGACACCCATATATATATAATATAGGCCTATATATATATATATATATATATATCTATATAATAATATATTATATATATCACACCTTCGCATTGGTTTCAGTATGTATAATTTAATATGTATACTGTTTGTATATATAAAAAAATTATATATATATTTCTAAGAACTACCGCTAAATATTTTTGTTTTTCAACTTTGAATTTTGAAAATAGTGCATGGTTTTTTTAGGCAAAGTCTTTTTGCTTTAAATACAAATTTTGCACAAAATTAGCGCACAACTGAAGATTTTAAGCCAGTGAAAATTTAACATTTACTTTAAGTTCACGAACCACTTGCATTTTGAGTGCAGCTTCAAAAATTTGGTCTCATTGGCTTTGGAAGTGAAGTATTTATGATTTCAATATTTGTCCAGTATACATCTTTATAATCCTGTTTAGTTTTCCCGTTCTTATTACTGCAAATACCATTGAGTTTTTTCCCAACCACTATTCCTGTTATTACCGTTACCGTCATAAATATTATTATTATCTTTATCTTTATCATTATTATTATCATTATTACCGTCATTAATATAGTTATTATTCTTTTTATTATTAATTCCAGACAGAATCCCCTTATTATTCTCAGTCAAGTCCGATCGACAAATAAGCGTCCGTGGACAAAAATCTTAACTCAACAACATTTTGGCCACACAAACTTTATTGTAAACTTTGTTTGATGTTTCCATCAAATTATTCGCGACGACGCGACGTCCTCTATCTTTTGGTGAACAATGCGTGCGATGTAGTTTGTTTTGAAAACAGTTATAGCCTTCAGAAGAGCCGTCTGCGAAGTACTAGTCGGGATCAAAAAAGATTAAATTTAGGATGGAGACCGAAACAAATTCTTTGCCCTTTTCTGGACGTTAAAATATCTAGAATTAACAATAAACTTTGCACTTCGGCATAGGAAGACCTTTACAGGACTAGGCACTAACTTTTATGGTTTTTGTCCATATTCGTTTTAAGTAAATTCTATTCGAACGCTCGTTTATCGTGCCGTTCACATGTCCTCTTCCTACTTAGGTTTTCACCAAGAGATACCAAACCTAGATTTCTGTGAAAACGGTTATCCCATTTCTGCGCTTTACAGCCAAGGTTCTGTTTTTCTGTTCTCTATTTACCGACCCAAACTCCTAATAGTCACTGTCCCCAAAGATACAAGATATATTTCGTCCCGCATTTGGGATATCTTAATAGGTTCTTTAAGAGACAACTCACTCGTATTCTACGTCAGAGTTTTCTTGTCTTAGAATTTAAGAATTTGAACTTATATTAAAAAAGCCATTTACTTTGGGTTCTCTCTTCCAACTGAAAAATTATATTCCTCCGTTAAGGCGGTATGATGCTGTTTACAAGTTTTCTTGTTCACGCTGTGAGAGAGGAACATGTATTGGTTCTACCACCAGACTGCTAAAGGTGACAACCTGTTCACATTAAAACATGCGCAAAACACAACATCACACTAATCAACATTTACATCCCACCAGATAGTTCACCTCAGGTGCCAGCCAATTACAATCCACAGTTACACAATCTGGCCTCTCTCACTAATGTCATCTTAGGAGGAGACTTCAACGCTAAAGACACTAGTTGGTACCTACACAACCAAAGCAACACCAGAGGCGCCAACATAGCCACACAACTAAACAGCCTCTTCATTCTTAACAATACAGAAGAACATACACACATACCACATCAAGCAGGATACTCAAACTCCTCCCCAGATAATAACATTCTGTTCCCCCTCACTAGCCACACATACACACTGGAGAACAGATAAACAACTGTCATCAGACCACCTGCCCATCATCATTACAACACGTTCTACACTCTGACCCAACAGCCTTAGGCACACTTACAGAAAGTACAAGAAAGCTGATTGGGAACAGTTCAAAATACAGACGGAGGAACAATTCACCACATTAAACAGCACACCCATCATAAACATCAATACAACACTCAAGACATTTAATTAGATCATCAATAACGCAAACAAATACATACCCGAGGGCAACATTAGGAAATACAACCCAAATTACACTAGAGAAATAGCCCACCTCATAAGGCAACGTAACAACCTCAAACATAACACACAAACACCACACACAGAAACCATAAAACAAGATACAACAGCTAAACACAGAAATAAACAACAAACTCAAAGAAAAACAAATAAACAAACATTTAGGAATTCATAACAACACTAAACCACTCCACAGATACATCCAGGCTATACAAGACTAAACAGCATTACCCACTCCAACAGCGGCATTCACACCTCACACGCGGCTATATGTCGCAGCCAAAATAATATCCCAACATATACACAACAAGCTAACATTCTAGTTAATCACTACGCAAAGATAAGTCACTTAAACAGAGACAACAACCAGAAACACGCAGACAGACAAACAGCCAGGCACAAGAAACCCTACAGACTCGACACGACCATTACACCCTTCAATACAGACCAGACCACCAAGATCATCAAATACATTAAGAATTCGAAGCTACTGGACCAGACAACATATCTAACATACACCTTAAACACTTGGGCCCACAGGGAATACTAACTCTCACAAATATCACACACATATTCATACCAACACTGTATTATTCCTGACATGTGGAAACAAGGTAAAATTATTACACTACTCAAACCAAACAAAAATCCAACAGAACCAGCTTCCTATAGACCAATTACTTTACTATGCACACCTTCCAAAGTAACAAAGACTAATCTTACAAATCACCAACCCACACATACCACTATCGCCTACTCAACATGGATTCAGACTTCACCATCAACCACGACATTATTCACTAACCTCACGCAGCACATCATGGATGGCATCAACTCCAGACGACCAGCTCAACGTACACTATTAGTAACAATAGACATTAGTAAAACATTTGATGCTATCCCACGCTTCCCTCTCATAAACAAAATACTCAACACAAACATGCACAATAACACCAAAAGGTGGCTGAACAACTATCTTCCAGGAAGATACTCACATGTCACATTTAATGGCAAGTCATCCAAAAACAAGCTTTTTCCGAACGGGGTCCCTCAAGGCTCTGTTCTCTCACCAACACTGTTCAACTTATACATGCATGACATTCCAACACCCATAGATAATAAGCTTACTTTATCATCATATGTAGATGACATCACTCTAACATCCACCCACAAGAACATCGACACCGCTACAAATAACCTACAAACATACATAAACAGTATACAAGACTGGCTCACACACAATAGACTCAAAGTAGCGCCCACAAAATCAACCATCACCTTCCTTACAAGCAACACAAAAGAACACCAGATAACTCCACAGCTTACACTAAGCAACACCAACATTCCACATACTCACAGGACCAAAATACTTGGTCACATACAGCACATCATTTATCTTTTGCAAACCACATTCAGAACATTAAAAACAAATGTACGTCAAGACTAACACGCTTAGGGTACTAAACAGGCACAAACTTTGGACACCAGCAGGAAACAACATCACTCGTATACAAACAATATATTCGCTCAGTTATGGACTATGCTATGGCAGCAGCGACAACTAACCCACAACACCCTTGCCACTACATGTACAATCATGCACCAACACCTCGCACCATTAAGGTAACACCAGAGAGACATTATAACCAAATACTCCATTCCATACCACGCCCCACAGACATTACACAGTACAGAAAACACATACACACACACCTAACCCACAAAGCACTTACGCGACTTGGTCAGAATGCAGTCGTAAGTGCGAAGCCGCCACCCATTAACAGGTCAGAGATCAGCCTGAGCAGATCGGATCGAGTTAACTTAACACGATTCCGATGTGGACATCACCCCAACTTACGGACATAAAAAACACAGACTAGACAACTCAACAGACGACACCTGCCACCTGTGCCAGGACACACCACAAACAATTGAACACTTTATGACAGACTGCACCGCTCTCGCACAACAACGAACACAACACATCATCACTAGTGCGCTGAACCTCTGGTCCACTCCAGAGATGGCGATCGGTTACCTGCGTGCCGCCGGCTTGCTCGATCAGGGTGGGCTGATCGGCTAAACAAAAAACAACACAACAACAACCTGTTCCCATAAAGGAATCAGTCATAGGACCGAAATAGTTTTGACGAAGATGGAGAATTCACCAATACGGGACCACACTTTTCTTTGCGTCACAATATTAGTTTTAATGATTTTACAAATTTTGCTACTCACTCATTCCCTTTCGACCTTAGAATTTTAGCGTCCCTCTATATCAGTGGTTCTCAAACTGGGGTACGGCGTACCCTCATGGGTATGCGAGAGAATCTTAGGGGATACGCGAAGGGGTCCTGAAAATATAACCCTTTTAATTTTATGTCCGATTAACAAACGGCCACAAGTCACACGGTCGTAAAGAAAGTAAAAATTCTCTATCTCTCGAAAATCCAGAAAATCCCGTGAAAGAATTTAAGGGGTACAGAAGGAGAAAGAGTTTGAGAACCGCTGCTCCATATCAAAAAACTTTAACCAACAACTCAATCATGATTTCTCAGCCGTTCCACTCCTCATAGCCTAATCTACCAACCAACAGTTAAAATTTTTTAAGTTCAGTTTCTGTGGTTCAGTTTTCATCATGTTAAGGTGTGCTCAAACTTTGTATTTTAACTGTAATAGTAATTAAAGTTTTAAATTTTATGTGTTTTATGTAATGTTTTAAGGATCATATCTGTTCTTGTTCCTGATCATGTATATATATATATATATATATATATATATATGATGAATAAAACCACGAAGGAAAGGAAACACAAAAAGGTGCTCAAGCGCTTTCGTCTAATGACATCCTCAGGAACACTGAAGTACATAAAAGGTTACGGCCTATATATAGGTTACAGAAAGAAAAAAAAAAAATCGTGACCTGGATAACTTCCTCCTTCAGTTAAATGATCAAGTCCCCTCCATTAAGTTTACTTTAGAAGTGGAACAAGACAATTCAATCCCATTTTTGGATGTGCGTGTACATAGGGAAAGCCCAGGTTTTAAGTTTAGTATCTATCGGAAAACAACAAACAATTTGTCCTACGTACACTTTTACTCGGGACATGACACCCCCACTAAGAAGGCCATTTTTTCATCAATGTTTCTCCGCGCCCTTAGGATCGCCAGTCCGGAATACATCGATGCCGAATTGGAAAAAATCAACGGTATTGGAAGTGATCTGTGTTATCCACCTGCGTTTATGGAATCTGTCTCAACAAGGCAAAACGAACTTTCTATCGTGTCAATAATAACACTCGTACTTTGTCAAAAAATATTTTAGTACTTCCATTTTTCCCGGGCTTTTTAGGCATTGCTAATGTACTTAAACTTTTGGATATTAATGTAGTATTTTCATATAAAATATTGTGAAAAATATCATAGTAAAAAATAGCCCTACCAATAATTCAGGCATTATCTATAAAATTGGTTGAAACAATGTGATTCCTTTTACATAGGTCAGACGGGAAAGGATTTGCACACACTTAAAAACAGCATCAATCTTCCGTTAGAACAGGACAGTTGTCCAGTGCTCTTTTGTCCATTTGTCAGAGTTATCCCACTGTATTGATTGGAATAATGCTTCAGTTTTATTTCACTCTAGCAACATTGTTAATAGAAATATTCTTGAGTCTGCCATTATCCAACTTTCAAATAACTTCAACATAAGCAAAGGTCTTTTCAACTCGATCCTGTTGTTTTGAATTCCTTCAAAACAGATTTAGATAAAAAGGTAGGACGCTAAATCTTTGGAACTTGTATGCTACTTTATTAACTTTTAATCTTCATTTTATTTTTATATATATCGAAACTTGACTATAAAAGGCAAAGTGTTAAAACTCGGGCAGATTTCCAGTATAAATTTGTATTTTTATAATTCATTTGATCTTGTGCTAAAAATCGATATTTTCCTTACAAATCTGTATGCCTCTTGTTAATCCTTTAATTTTTAATTTTTATTTTACTTCTCCGTTATTGCATATATATATATATATATATATGTGTGTGTGTGGTAGATATGTATGTATATCTATATGTATATATATATGTATATATATATATATATATAGATATATATATATATATATATATATATTATATATATATATATATATATATATATATATGTGTATGTATGTTATTTATTTATTTATTTATTTTATTTTTTTTTTTCTTTCTGTAACCTATATATAGGCCGTAACCTTTTATGTACTTCAGTGTTCCTGAGGATGTCATTAGACGAAAGCGCTTGAGCACCTTTTTGTGTTTCCTTTCCTTCGTGGTTTTATTCATCAAAAATTTTTCACGTGTTACTTTCGTGAAATAATTTTCATAATATATATATATATATATATATATATATATATATATATATATATATATATATATATATATAATATATATGCATATTTATGCATTATTTTTCGGTAAAAATGTCAAAACCATTTGTTCAATATTCTCTGGAAATAAAGCAAACGCAACCCTATTTACTGTTCGCATTCCTGCCTCCAAAATATTGGTTTAGGGCGATAATTCAAAAAGCCTATGAATTTTTAATGTTAGATTTGGATGCTTCCAAGAGGACCTTTTCTTCTTCAAAAGAAAAGGTTACTTTCATGTTTTATTTAAGTTTTCTCATCGTAATGCATTGAAATTAGCTTATCATGGAAATGGTGTCTGTGTGGCGTAAATGAGATTCATAATATTCTATCTAATTTGCGATTCTTCACCTCCTATAAATAATTAACATATTCCACTTGTATGAAAATACATAATTTTAAAACTTTCCTTCCACTGTGTATATATATATATATATATATATATATATATATATATATATATATATGGGATGAATTTCACTATTAATCAGGTGAAAATAATATGATGCACACCCACAGGGAAAATAAATCCCGAACGCGTTACGACGCTATCTGGGAAATCAAAAAATTGCCTTTCAAACGTAGCCTTGAACTATCTCGTTATTATATGTTTTTCAAATACACTCCTATCCCTTTAGTATATTATTATTATTATATTATTATTATTATAGAAAACTGCAGAACTACAAACTACCAAAGGCCCTAGAGGTCCACTCAAGGGTTGTCCGACAAAACGAAAATTTGGTGGATATATATATATATATTTCAGACCGTGCTTCCATTTATTAAAATGTGAAATATTCCTGCAAGATTTGAAATGGAAGTAGGAAAGGGTAAGATTTTTCTTGTGTCAATAAGCTTCTTGGAGAAAACTTTTTTAAAAATACAAGTATATGTATAATATCTACACCATATATACACCTACTTACCTCTTGTGCCCAATACTATAGAACACCACACACACCACACACACACACACACTGTATGATAATGATAAGCTTTATTGGCAGGATATAGAGTATATCCCATAAAATGGCACAATATTCTTGAAGGTAATAAACGATACGATAAATCAAACAATAATAAATATAAAAACTAAAAATTAGGACTAAAAAATTTAGAGAAATGTACAGGGTGGCGCAAAAGTCGCGCATCATAGGAATTTTCAGTGTTGATTATATTATTATTTTTCTTTTAGGTAGGGGATGGCTGCGAAATTAACAATAGACGAGAGGGTGAGCTTGGTTTTAATGTATGGAATACGAGGTACAACAAATCGATGAATCGGTACAGAATTCAAATTTTGTACCGACTCATCGATTTGTTGTACTTGATATTCCATACATTAAAACCAAACTTACCCTCTCGTCTATTGTTAATTTCGCAGCCATCCCCTACCTAAAATAAAAAAATAATATATTATAATCAACACTGAATAGTCCTATGATGCGCGACTTTTGCGTCACCCTGTATATATATATATATATATATATATATATATATATTATATATAATATATATATATATATATATATATATATATATATATATATATTACTCGTATATACATGCGTGTGGACCCGTGTGGTGTGTGTATATATTAAAATCCAGAACGATAATGACACGGGAGTTTTAATAAAAATTGTGAAATATACTTTTACCATTCACTCATCAATGTATAAATGTAATGCTTTTTTTTTTTTTTTTTTTTTTCCCCCAATTATAAAAGCCACAATACTCTCCAATTACAACAGACAATTAACTGAATGAACGTCAATGACATTTGTGAATAGCAGCGAAACGAGGGTATAATTATCGCGATCACTATAAATGACCACTTTCCAACATGTTTTCTACATAATGAGCGAAAAAGCTCGTAAAGATCCACTTGTTATATTCCACTCTAATCTAACGAATTTTTACAACAACGATAATATAATTAATAATTGGTCTCTTCATTATAGAGAATACGCATGTAGCCTTGATTCAGACATTTTCATTTTTCTATATATATATATATATATATATATATGTTAGTCAAAGTCTGTAACCAGCCATTTCGCGTAATGGCTGAAACTTTTAGTAATTTCGCGAAATGGCTGTTTCACTTGGTCATTTCGCGAAATGACTAAAATCTTCAGCATTACGCGAAATGGCTGAAATTCCACCTTGGTCATTTCGTACAAGATCATTTGCCCGGTTAGGTCAACTGTATGCCCAGTTAGGTCAACTGTATACCCTTGACAATTGGTTAGGTTAAGTTGTGTTATTTTCGTTAGTTGACCTAACCGGGCAAATGATCTTGTAAGGTGTGTTAGTTTCGTTAGTTTTAGCGAAAATAACACGACTTAACCAATTGTCAAGGGCATACAGTTGACCTAACCGGGCCTTCAATGGCGGACATCGGAATAACATTGAAGGCCCAGTTAGTATTTATAAATCTCTATATTGAAAATCAAATTAAAATGTGTTCAAATGTTCAAATGTGTATTTGAAGAATGTTTCTCACTTATTTGAACAGACCTGTGGATGTAAGTATGTTTTAGCAGATTTAGTTAGTTAAATAAAGGTTTCCAATTTTATTGTGATGTTTGTTATTTCTATGAATTCATGACAAAAGTCATTTTAGCCATTTCACGAAATGACCAAGGTGGAATTTCAGCCATTTCGCGTAATGGCAGAAGATTTTAGTCATTTTGCGAAATAACCAAGTGAAACAGCCATTTCGCGAAATGAATAAAAGTTTCAGCCATTACGCGAAATGGCTGGTTACACACTTTGACTGTAACATATACACATAATATATATATCTATATATATATATATATATATATATATATATATATATATATGATTAAATATATTGAAGTAACCCGCAGGAAAAATGAAACATCCACTTCGAGTACTTTCGAGTTTATTTCAACTCCTTTTCAATTTCCCTGAAGAGGAGTTGAAATAAAACTGAAAGTACTCGGACTGGATGTTTCTTTTCCTGCGGGTTATTTCAGAATAAAGAAATTGACTTTTAATGCGAGTCTCAGCCATATATATATATATATATATATATTATGGTGGACCGGATATCCGCATCATTTTTAACATCGCATCCGCACTTCTGACTGCGGATGTTATACGGATATTACCTGTAATAAATTAGGCAATTTACAATTAAATTAGCTTATAAAATAGCTTATAAGGCCCAGTCATGCACATTTCATGTAAAGTATTAATTATTAATGAACAAACAAATATATATACCTCAAAATATAAATACCATTAAATCAACAAACACTGCCTGTGCCGCTGTGCGTATCCACTGATTTTTTTTCACAGCAACACAGTAACTTTTCAGAATGAAATTGTTCGTATAAGATCAAGCAGTCTATCGTGTTTCGAACAAGATTATTGTAAATAAATACAAAAAATAGTAAATTCTTTAGCAAAAATAAAAATACTAATTTTCTTCAGCAAACATATTGCAAAATTTGCAGTTTCTAAAATTAGCAATTGAAAATTGAATGGAACTTGTTTCATTGAATTTTCTTTGGCTGAAACTCTTGAGAAAGTTATTATTTTTATCATAATGAAAACATTAATATTAATTTTAATTCTTATGCATTGCCTGCCGTAATAGTAATATCACGAAATTCGAAAAATTATGTCATATATTCATAATTCTATATTACATTGATAGATTAACTAAATATCCGCATTCGCGGATATTAAAATTAAAAATCCGCATCCGCAGATGTTGAAAAACTGACATCCGGTCCACCACTAATATATATATATATATATATATATATATATATATATATACGAGGGGCGGTACGAAAGTAATGCTTGTTATTGTATTTACGAACTGAAAAATAAGAGGCATTACGTTCGTACCGACCCTCGTGTGTGTGTGTATATATATATATGTACAGTATGTATATAATATGCAAAATTTATGACTTATGTAAGCACTGTAAGTTAAGAGTATGCAAATTGATATAAAACTGAAAAAGTTGAGAGCATCCATGGTATTTTTTGAGTTTTGTTCTTTCACGTTTTCATTTGTATCGCTTGTTTCCTCTTAAATTAGGATACTGGACACGACCTACAACAGCACCGTATGAAATAAACAACATAAATGCGAATAAAAGAAATGTAATCCACATTATTTATATAAAATTGTCACATAAAAAAAAAAAAACATAATCCAATTTCCCATTTTTTTCCAAATGAGTTTGTCCATGTCGAAAAATAACCCTACAAATATAAGGCATTAATTTCATTTTATTTCTAAATTTAGAATTAAATTGCTTCATGCTATTCATGAGTATTCATTTTCCTTCTTATATGGCATACTATCGTACCTCAGTACTTCATAAATCTCCACATCTGGGCATAACCCAACCCCACATAACGTAAGTTATGAGCCGCTGAGTTCGAATATTTCTTTGCACGAATCAGCAAATTTTCCTCAGCAATTTGAGGGGAAACAAATTTTATATATTTTAAATAATTTTATATAATAAACGATAGAAAATTTATGAGATTTAAATCTCTATTTAAATGTACAGTTGCCCGCATATGTAATGTTCCTCGCCTCACAGACGACTCCGTACATGTGGCAATGCCGCAGTGATAGTCAAGATACCCCAACTGGGGGTAAGGTGGGGTAGAGGGGGGACAACAGAGTCCAACAATATATAACACAGACATATATTGTATTAGTGATGTATCGGATGTCAGATTTCAGACATCCGCGGATGCGGATGTTCATGCATAAATTTGTCAGCTTGATAATATGATAGTTTAAATTCATACTTAATTTATTAATTGACTTTCGATTTTTGGTTAGTTATAAATATTAGATATTATTTTGTAATTATAATTTTTTTTACATACACTCTTCTCTTTTTGGACGAGTTTTCGCCATACAACTTGTGTCACCAGGATGCGGGACGGGGACCCAACTCGTCTTGCACCCCACCAACCACTTTCCCCAACCACCACTCTTTTGGAAAGTAGTGGGCTTATGACATTGTTATGTATTGTAGCACAAACAATTAATTATACAAACACACAACAGACATTGCCAGTTACATTAAAGATCAAATGAAGGCTGCGCAAGTTTCAGTATTTGAACTGAATGAGGGGCAAATTGTGCTTCAAAAATAGGAAATTAGTAAATAGTACGCATCCGCAACATCCGCATCCCGCGGATGCGGATGTGACATACATCACAATACTGTATATCTAAAGGACAATTGAATGTGCAGTCATTGACATACAAGTAATTATAATGTAATGTCTGTGTTCATAAAGTTAAACAATTAATATGATCGTGAACAGCGTTGAACTGCATGTATTTTACTAGTCTTATACTAGGGATGGGGGAATAATGCCTTTTTTTGGAAATTGCCAACAAGACGAGTGGTTTCTATGGCCATTTTCGCTACTGAATAGGAATCTGGCTTGTTCTTGGACCTAAAATGAAGTTTTGACCTGGTTCAGTGGATTTTTTCAAAATGGTTTTCTCTTTTTGACGCTTAAGAAAACCGCTACCCCTCATATGTAATATGTCTTTTCATATGTTTTCAGGGTCGCTGAAGTTGAAAATGAACAAATCAGAGACATTCGATGCGTGGTTTAGCGGTTATAGGCAAAAAATAGAAAAGAAAGGTATTATTTTATTATAAAATCATGTACAGAAGAAACACAAGGTATTCACATCCGTTCCATGATGTAATTCAAATCATGAAATCATCATATTTACAACACATTGTCCAATAAACTATCAGGATCACTAGTAACATTGTCCTCTGGTCGTAAGGCATTCTTAATGGAATTTCTCAGTTCATCTACACTAAATTTTTCCATTTTGAATTTCCCGTCTCTCACTTTAACACGTCTCATTTGACGAATATCTGGTATGATGGTGGGTCTTAAATAGGCAATTTCTGTGAGGAGCTGCTTTTCATTCAGTTTGTACAGAGCATCCAGGTTGTTTGGGGTCATAGGGCCTCCATGTTTCTTGCAATTTTCCAAAACCACCAATATTTTGCCAGTTTTTTCTTTTTGAGCTCTTCTTTTTTCAGTAGGGACAATTTCTTTGCAGCATGCACCGTAGCTACAAAATATTCTAATTTCTTCACTTTCTTGACTTTTTCTGAACCCCTGGCCCATTTCCAGGATGCCTTCCTATCCTCAAGAGACTTTGATTCGAACGAAGAGTCTATCAGAAGTCCGTTAGTCACAATAACATTTTTTCTCGAGTGCGTTTGAATGGATGTAGTACCACTACTGGCCCTGATTCGGTTGTCAAGTTTTGAAAATTCTGATTCGCATCCTAAATTTGTCAGAGGGGCATACATACATCAAGTCTGGATTAGCGTCATCGTCTGATCTTGTTAAATAGTCCATACAAGACAGCTGATTATTTACAGTATCAATGACTTCCTCTAGAACTAGAGCTTCGAGTTTATCTTTACCAGATCTGACTTGTTCCTTCCTTACAGCCATCAATTCATTCAATTCAACCATCTTACCTTCAAAGAAACGTTTTACTCAAGACCAAGTTCTTTCACTTTTCTCGTCACCCTTGTCAATTCCAAGAAGCTCCATCATAGGGAAAATCATCACTTCACCCATCATTGCGTAAATTTAGGAACAACACATGAATCAGTGACTTTGGATGAAAGTTGACACTGCGAGAACTAGCTTGTTACTGTTGACAATTACTACGGCATCAAAGAAAGCTTGGAGTCTCGCCTCGCCAAATATTCTTTTGCTAACTCGGCGATTCTCCCAAACCGGTTTGCCACGAATCTTTTGAATCCATCACATTTGAGTCCATTATTCGCCATCCAAGATTTATAGTCATTATATAGGGATACCAAATGGGAGGTGTGGTTGGGAGAGAGCAATTTAGCAATTGCAATGAGTCCCAAAGTATGAATGAAAGAACCAGGAGAACAGAAAACTTTTTCTCCTGCCGTAACTTGAAGTAGATTATGATGTCCAATTTTCTGTTCCGTCTTTTTAAACACTTTGTCTATAGCGTGATCTAATCCTAAAATGATATGGGCGCAGCACTACAAGATCTTGTTTGATTCGATTCCAAGATGCTGTAAAAGTACTCTACATTCACTAACTCGATCAGACATTTAGAAATTTATTTGAGATTTGAGTTCGTCAGTGGTAGAATTTGCTAGTACGGCTGGACAACTCAATTTGAATTCCTAAGCTCTGGCTCCATCCTCTCCGGAATGGCTGACGTTTTCCAGATATCCAGTTGTCAGCTACTTTTCCATGCCAGATGGACCAGCGATGGTGATGTGGTCAGCCTTTACGTCGTACAGCCGGTGGCCGGCAGCCTTGGTCGTATCGTCAAGTCCTACACTCACAACGTTATCCTCTTTGTTGAGGATTTGTTGAACGACATACTCTAGATTCAAGTATGAAGCATCTTCCAAGTATTGCATTATTGATCTGCGGCTCGGAAATACATACGTCAAGTCTGAATAATGGTGACGGAGTTGTAACTCTTCGTCTTCACTCTCCATCTCACCCCCACAATCTTTTTCATTAGCATCTGCCTTCAGCTTCCAATCTTGATCAAAAACCATGTTAGCTACTCTTACTATCACTCTCGAAAGCTCTTCAAGAGAAGTTCTTGTCTCGGCAAGACACTGGACTATACACTGCATCAAGTTTTCGTTCAGACATTTTTTCCAGTTCTGATTTTCACTGTCGGAAATGCAGCTTGTTGTTCTTTACTCTTCTCCTTGCTTAGGTCTTCTTCCGATGAGCAAAGTTTACGATCAGTAGAAGAAACTGTTTTTGCCGTTGTTAGTTTTTCAAAACTCGGATCGTTTTCAGAATCGACTGAAGTTACTAGCATTTCAATAATTTCTGATCCCTCTAGCTCCTTTTGCTCTCTCAAGTTGCTTTCTGTTACTTTTCGCTTTTTCTCCGCTGATCTTTCACGAGTTTCTTTCCGCTTTTTCTGTCTCACTCAATCTTTTGGTACTGCATTTGTGCATATGGCCTTATACGCACCAAAGCAATTATCCCAATAAAAAGTCTTATCATCATCATCATCAGTCATTTTGACCCCCAAATTCTTCTGCAAGTTCTGTTTCGTAATCCTCATCGTCAGTTCTAATGTTGTAGGCATTCTTAATGAGTTAATCATTAAAGCCGCTCGCTTTTTGGTACCATTCGACACTTTTAGGTTTTTGTTAGCAGTTCATTCTTTCTCAGTTTCTTAAAATGTTCATAATCGTCTCTTATTTTTTCGCCACTGTTTTTTCATGCATGGGATAGAAATTTTTATTAATCCAATGTCGTCTTGGTTCATTTGCAACTATCTTGCTGGCACCATCTTGAGTCATTGACTTTTTCCGTCCTTTTACTCCTTTTTTTGCAAAGTGTAAGCATCCTACAAATCACAACTGTCTCTGGTGGCAACTTTCCAATCGGTTTAAATTCGTCCACTTCTGTGTAGGTTTCTCCAAAAAGTTCTTTTCTGGCGACACTGCGTGATTTCCTTTCACCAGCCATCATTACCAATCAGCAGTCACTAAGCATTAAGATCTGCAAGTACAGTAAAACCCCATTAGTCGGCATATAACACCGAAATATGATAGGTAATACGAATTATAGTCATGTTAGATGTATCATATATATTATTAAAGTAGATTATATCAAATATTGTATTTGATATAGTATTTACTATTATTATTAAAGTATATATACTACATTATTATTAGAGTAATGTATACAATTATTATTAAAGTAAATTAGCACAACATTGATAGTACAAGAAACCACAAAAGAGAAAGCAGCCAAACACCAGAACAAGCCAAAACACTAAAGTAAGCCTAAATAAAACATCAATATTACGACACACTAGATACTTAACAATATTGCAGAATGAACATAACCACGATTAAAAATATAGTAAGCATTTATCAACTAATTATTTTTTTCTATCAGTTATAAAGGTTTAGAGGTGGGAGGCCTCATCTCATTCATCCTTTATGTTCGATATAGATCGGGCATTTCTTTCAAATTTTTCGTCATCTATCTGCTTAACCACACTCCTAATGTCTCTCATTTGTTCATTTTCGAGTTCAGTGACTATGAAAACATATGAAAAGACATATTACATGTGAAGGGTAGCGGTTTTTTTTATCATTAAAACAAAAAATCGATTTTTTTTGGCCGCCATTTTGAAAGAAAAACCCCACTGAACCAGGTAAAAAATTCATTTTAAGTCCAAGAACTAGCCGGATTCGTATTCAGCAGCCAAAATGGCCATAGAAACCACTCGTCCTAAAAAAAATGTTAGATTCATTCCCCACCCCTACTTATACAATAACTAGCGGAGCGAACCGGCGTTACCTGGGTGGAAGTTGAACGCTATCAGGGGCGGATATTCAGGGTGTGCTAGGTGTGCGGCGCACACCCACTAAAGCTGTAAAATAATTATTTAAAAAAAATTAATAAATAATTGATTAATTCTTTTATACTAAATAATATTTAATAAAAATAAAAGGTCATGATAATTTTGCATGCATTAATATACACAATATTAACCTTCATTGTTGCTTCTAGTACTTTCTGTTCGCTGCTCATATCTGCGGTCGAGCTGAACCTTTCTCGCACACTCGGGAGCAGGGATAGAAGTGAGGACAGGCAGGAAATAGGGGAGATGAAAGAGACTGTTAGGGAATAGTGGGGGTTATTACTGACTGAAGTCGAGCGGAGCGGCAGTAGCACACAGCTTGCTGTTTGGTGTGATTCGTTTCGCAGTCATTCGATAATATAGCCTACTTTTATTACTTATGCACCGCACAAAGAGAGTCGGATTTGCATGATTCGTTCATTTTTAACGAATCACTATTGTTTGTATGTTTAACTTTCCAATTCTTAATGCATTTCTACACTAGTTTTTCTATCTCGCATATATATATATATATATATATATATATATATATAATATATATATATATATACTGCCATTTATTAATTATGTATAACTTAAATTTTAGGCTTTAGGTGCCTTGTTATAATATTCAACACACCTTGTTTTGTTAACCACCGTACGCTACTGATATATATATATATTATATATATATATATATATTTATATATTATATATATACACACACACATATGAAATAGGATCCCTCCTAAGGAGACGTAGTTTTACATTAGGATAAAAACGAAGACGTAGAGCAAAAAAGTCATTATATTTGGCTGCAGCCGACGTTTCGGGCAACTCTACCCATTTTCAAGGCCTAATAAATAAAAAGCTAAAATTAATGCATGACAAAAATATATGAATGTCAAAAAACTAAAACTAATTTACAGTACAGAATAAAACCTCTTCAAGAATAAAAATTAAAAAGCATAAAACAAGCATAAGCCAAAAACAAAAGTAAAATTTATATACATGACAAATATACACATGATAAAAATAAAACTTAAAACTAAAAACATTCAAACAAATTAGTTAAAAACTTCACTAATAAAAAGTTAAATGAAAAAACGCAAAAGTGCACCAAGCATACCATGCTCACTTGACAGCCACAAACAACTGAAGCGAAAAGGAGACAGGGTCAAGGGGGGGGGGGAATTAGTTTGTAGGTATTTTAATTAATATAAAGGGGGTAACAACTAGAATCAATATTTAAACTGGATTTCAGAAATTTAATGCACAGAGATTTGTAAATACGGAGAGAGGACGGGCATTTTAATGATTTAAGAATTTTAAAGTTATTAACGGAAATATCAACCTTACACTTAACAGAATGATTTCTAATGGCAGACTGTTCCTTTTAGATAAAACTTCCCTGTCCTATGGCTAATACCCATATGGGGCTAATTACAAACTTGCCAAATTTCTTGTCCCACTGTTACCATCATTTACTGTGAACTTGTACAGTGTTAAGGATAGTTTTTTCTTTTGTGTCGGAAATTAAGAAGTTTAATATGAATTCTTTGTTTATGACAAGTTTTGATGTATCTTCCCTCTTTACAAATGTCCCCTTGGATGAGACCATTACAATTATTTTAAATAAAGCTTTTCCACAGCCGGACTCACTTTTTCACGGCTTTGGCAGAGCACAGTTTGAGCAGCTTCTGAATTTGGCAGTCAAGGATAACTTTTTTAGTTTTCAAGGGTAGTTTACCGTCAGTTGGATGGAGTGGGGATGGGGAGCCCCTTAGGTCCCGTTTTTGCGAATTTATTTTCATGTCTCATCTTGAGGAAAGGGCCTTCTGTGAGTGCCCCCCTCACCTTAAGCCGAAATTGTACAGACGTTATGTTGATGATACGTTTGCTTTATTCCAAACGGATAATCAATCAGTTCAGTTTTTAAATTTTCTGAACACACTGCATAAGAACATTATATTTACGCAGGAAAAGGAAGTTCAGGTTCTATTCCTTTCCTTGATGTTTTGGTTTCCAAATCAGGCTCGACTGTTTTAACTTCGACATACCGGAAGCCTACTTTTACGGGTTTAGGTTTTAATTTTTATAGTTTTTGCGATTTTAATTACAAACTAAGTTCCATTCGCACTTTAGTGCATAGAGCTTATAATATTTGCTCAAACTTTGCTCTGCTTCATAATGAGTTTGAATTCCTTACTGATTTTTTCTTTAAAAATGGTTTTCACGGGATCTTGTACAAGGTATTATTGGTAAATTTCTTAATAATGTTTATTCCCCCAACCTTATCCCAACGTATGATGTTCCTAAGAATTGTAAATATCTTGTTTTACCTGACCTCTACCATTTTAACACTTTTGTGAAAAAGCAATTGTTGAGTGTGGTGAGGAAATTTAATTTTCACACTGATTTTAAGGTTGCTTTTGTAATAATAATACCCTTGAATGTTTTTTCCTTTGTAAGGACAAAATCCCCCCTGCGATGAAATGTTCTGTCGTTTATTTGTTTACCTGCCCTGGGTGTTCCAGGGGAACTACGTTGGCAGCACAGTTCGTTCTTTGCAGGCAAGATTTTGCTCCCATATGGGTATTAGCCATAGGACAGGAAAGTTTTATCTAAAAAGGAACAGTCTGCCATTAGAAATCATTCTGTTAAGTGTAAGGTTGATATTTCCGTTAATAACTTTAAAATTCTTAAATCATTAAAATGCCCGTCCTCTCTCCGTATTTACGAATCTCTGTGCATTAAATTTCTGAACTCTAGTTTAAATATTGATTCTAGTTGTTACCCCCTTTATATTAATTAAAATACCTACAAACTAATTCCCCCCCCCCTTGACCTGTCTCCTTTTCGCCTCAGTTGTTTGTGGCTGTCAAGTGAGCATGGTATGCTTGGTGCACTTTTGCGTTTTTTCATTTAACTTTTTATTAGTGAAGTTTTTAACTAATTTGTTTGAATGTTTTTAGTTTTTAAGTTTTTATTTTATCATGTGTATATTTGTCATGTATAGAAATTTTACTTTTTGTTTTTGGCTTATGCTTGTTTTATGCTTTTTAATTTTTATTCTTGAAGAGGTTTTATTCTGTACTGTAAATTAGTTTTAGTTTTTGACATTCATATATTTTGTCATGCATTAATTTTAGCTTTTTATTTATTAGGCCTTGAAAATGGGTAGAGTTGCCCGAAACGTCGGCTGCAGCCAATATAATGACTTTTTTGCTCTACATCTTCGTTTTTATCCTAAATATATATATATATATATATATATATATATAGTGGGTGTCCATAAATGATTACCCTGATTAAAGCATGCTATAACTTTTAAATAAACACTCGTTTCCAAACACAGTTTTAATCATAAGTAGATAAACATACAAAGTTTTGATACATAGTTAATGAACTTAATAAGCTTCCACATGTGCACCCCTAGTGGCACGTAAAATGTCTAAACGGTATTCACACTTACGCCACACATTTTCCAACATTTGTGGGTTAACTCTCAATTGCATCCGTAATGCGTTCTCGCAATGTCCTGATATCTGGAACAACTGTTGCAGAAACCAAATCTTTAACATGACCCCAGAGAAAGAAATCCAGCGGGGTAATGTCTGGTGATCTTGGGGGGCCATGGGATTGGCCCGTCCTGCCAATCCATCGATTTGGAAATGTTGCGTCGAGAGTTTCACGAACAACATGCACCCAATGAGGGGGTGCCCCATCTTGTTGGAAGATGACAGTTTGGCTGCCTGTCCTGCAGCTGGGGGATGGCGTAATTGGTGAGCATATCCAGGTACACAGTTGCGGAAACAGTGTTCTCAGTGTTTCCACCGTCCCATCGGAAACTGATGGTCTACCACTGCTCTTTCCCTTTTCCACGTTCCAGTTTCCAAGAATTTTTTCATCCACGACTTAATTAAACTTCACATCAGGTGGATTCTTTCCATACTTTGTTCTGAACCTTCGCTGAACACTGACAGGAGATTTTGTTTCTGCAAGCCACACAACACATTGTGCCTTCTCTGTCACAGACGCCATCTTAACTGAACAGCTACTACAGCGCTCCTAGCGGCGAATGCGGTAGACGAAACACACCAGCACAGAAACTCTATGCGTGTACGAGATCACCTGTAAAAAGAAAACGGATGTAAGATTCGTCATTAAAACATGAGAGCATACTGTTGTTGGTTTTCGTCGTCGTCGTCGTTGGGCCTAGGCAAGCTACGGCTTGGGACCGTAGCGCATCTATCCGGTATAGGTTAACCTGGATGATGTAGCCATAAGCACTGCCGCTGGTTAAGTGCCAACCAGTGATTATCTCACTAGCCATATTGAGTCCGTTAGGCGAAACTGCGACAGTACCAAGGATGGAAAATATAACCCTTGGATTTCTATTATTTATTTGCAAAATGGACATGGTATTAGATTAAAATAATTATTTGAATATAAATAATTAACTGACAATTGTGATATATAATTAATTATGTTTACATACAATAATAATACAGTATACATAAAATTAGTATTAATGTGGTTTACAATTGAATTATGATGGGTAACTAATTTAAATGAATTTATAGCTATTCCGAAATTCAAGACGGTAAAATTAACATTATTTGAAACTAAAATAAGAGTATTCACTACACTGTTTTCAGGGTAAACATTTATGGACACCCTGTATATTTGAATGCCAGGTTAGAATAATTGAATGCCCGGTTAGGTTAATTGTACGCCTTTGACGATTGGTTAGGTTAAGTTGTGATATTTTCGTTAGTGTTAATCAAATAGCACGACTAAACCTAACCAATCGTCAAGGGGGTACAGTTTACTTAACCGGGCTTTCAATTAACCTAACAGGGCATTCAATAATTTTACCGTAGGTTTCGATATATATATATATATATATATTAGTGATGTAGCGGTTGTCATTTTTCATAGCTGTGCGGTTGCGGTTATGTACCCTATAACATCATAATATTACCTAAGAATAAACAACGCAATAAAATATCGCTTTTTAGCCACACTTTTCAGTCTACAATATAATGACTATAATCTAAACTGTTAAAAGTGTGTTTCCAGGATGCGGGACGAGGACCCAACGCGTTTTGCATCCCACCAACCACTTTCCCCAACTCCCTCCTTGTATAAAACCGCTTTTAAACGACCTTCTATAAAACCGATGGTTAACATAGTTTCGAAAATGGCGTCTGACAGTGATGTGCGTCGTAAACAGAGAGCTGTTATCGAGTTCTTAACCGCAGAGAAGGAAACAGTTGGAAATATTCACAAATGTCTACAAAACGTTTACGGAGATGCTGTTGTTGATCGAAGCACAGTTGGACGCTGGTCTAAACGTGTGAGATCATCGGAGAGAGGGAGAGCCAGCCTCGATGATGAGCCAGGCAGAGGTCGCCCGGCATTGGCTGTGACATCTCACACTGTGCAACGTGCTAATAGCATCATTCGATCAAATCGGCGCGTCACATACAAGGAGCTATCACTGGAACTAGGAATTAGTGAAGGAAGTGTGAATACGATAAGTCAGCAACTGGGATACTCAAAAGAAGTGTGTTCACTGTTTGTTCCTCGCGAACTGACTGAAGATCGCAAAGCCCCAAGAAAAGAAATTGCTTCTGAGTCGTTGGTTCGATACGAGACAGAAGAGGATGACTTCCTTTCACGAATTGTGACTGGGGATGAGACTTGGGTACACCACTTTGAACCTAAAACAAAACGCCAATCCATGTAGTGGCATCACGCACTCCCCACGCAAGAAAAAGTTCAAAATGGCTCCCTCTGCAGGAAAGGTTATGGCCACCCTCTTCTGGGACATGAAAGGGGTGATTCTGGTGGACATTATGGAGAAAGGACAAACAATCAACTCGGAGGCATATATTTCTACCCTACAGAGACTCCAGAGACGTATAGAGTTCGACTGGAGAGAAAACTGGAAGACGTCCTTCTTTAGCACGATAACGCAAGACCACACAACAGTTTGCAAACAAGAGAGGCCATCACAAAAATGCGCTTGACTGTGTTATTCCACCCTCCATACAACCCGGATCTGGCACCTTGAGACTTCCATTTGTTTGGGCCAATGAAGGATGCTATTCGTGGAAGAAAGTTTCAGAGTGACGATGAGAGATTGTTGAAGAGGTTAAGAGGTGGCTCCAGCGGAACCCAGCGGACTTTTACCAGCAAGAAATAAAGGCCTTTGTTTCGAGGTGGAGGAAAGCCGTAGAAAAGGATGGAGACTATGTGGAAAAATAAAAATTTGTGGAAAAGGTATGTAACTACTTGTGTACAAAATTTCTGGAACTTACAAAGAAACTTGGAAAGAAAAAAAAAGTGGTGCAAAATATATTGAGTGGCCTCGTATTTTAATAAAATGTAAGGCAGCGATCTTGCTCTGGGTCTACTCTCTTTTTTTTACTTATACTAAACATTCATAAGTCTCTTGATTTGGAGCCGATAGGCCCATGCTTAATCTATGATCACTTAGTTTAATATAGATAGCTCCTGTAAGACTAGACTTTAAATCTAGTTTGTCCCATGATTAAGTCCTAATAATGATTTAATTAAAATAATGATTTTGTTATTGGTCGAGAAAACTTTACGAGAGAGTTGTTATCAGATCATTTGACTTATTTGTTTCAAAGAATTTTTTCGATATAGTCCTATAGGTCCTACATAATGAATAATTTGTACTCATTTTAATCTGGACGTGCGTCAGAGGGCGAAATTCTACATAATTAATAGGATTCGCCCATTGAAAATGGTAAAATTGTTATACTTCGAAAAATGTGATCTGGTTATATTTCTGCGCCGTTTAATCTCCGTCGTCACAGCAAAGGTTATGTGACGGAGGGAACCTACAACTTCACGCAGGATCCGAATCACGGGTCGTTACATCATCTGAAAGCGAAAGACTAGTGAGAAAATCCATCGTTGCTTAACGTAAAAAAAAAAGCGGTGTTCCGACGTAGCCACGACTTAGCTAGACCAAGGATAAGAATTAATGTGCCAAAGTTCTCCATGGTAACGTATATTCAAAGGAAGTTTAAAAAAACTCAGATTCCTTGATTTTGCTTAGTTTTCGGTCATTATGACTAATGACATAATGACTAATGTCCATATGACTAATGATATAATAATTCTAATTGTACATAACTGAATTTAGGAAGATTGAATAGCATAGTAGTGTGTGTGTGACTGAAAATTAGGTGTACATGAATTAGATGTCATAATTAGATTTGAAGTAAATTAGAGTTTTGAATGATACGATCGGTCGTGAAAGTTCCTTTTACTTGTTTCAGTTGTATCTTGGCAGGGAAAAATATTACAACCAAATCTATGGTTAACTATTTACAAACAACCACTGGTTAATTCAACAACCATTCCACAAGCCATGCTTATTTTTCTGGTAACAAACTAAAATTAAATTTAGCACAGAACCCATAAATCAAGGAGAAAACTAAGTGTTCATTTTGTCACTGTATTTCGTAGCGACATTCCAAGTTCTGTTGATGATGCGTTGTTGTTGTTTGTTGTGTGTTGTTCAATAACCTTCCCAACATCTAAGTTCATACGACGAAGGGAACCTATAGCTTTACATGGAATCCGAACCACGGGTCGCTACAAACCTGGACGCAGAGGACGGTCCTCCAGCCAATTACAATACGACCCAGACCCAATATCGCTTAACTTCGCTGATTGACGGGAAGCGGTGTTACCACAACGTAACCCTCTTATTTACGAGCGAGAAAAGGATTACTGTACCTTATCATATTTGCCGTCTTCAGACTTTGGGTATACACCATTTACATACAGTGAGAAAAAGATCACATTTCTTCAAATTTATAGTAACTGTTTGTAACATTTTCTAACTCGCAAAACTGAATTGGAATTTTACGGTGTTCGCCTTTGTAACGATGGTTCCTTTTCAAAATGTTCATACAACTTTATTTGTAGTTTTTGAATCTATCGTGTTTTTATTGGTCTATTTCTCATCTTTTGAAAAAATATTTTGTTCAAATTCGATGTTGATGTCACTTTAAGAATCAAAGGTTATCATAAAGAATTTTTTAGTTTTGTTTACCTCGTTTGCATGAATGTCTATCAAATCAAAAGTTAACTTAAAATCTTCATCTGGCGTATTTTCATTGCAATTGAGTGTATTTTTCTAGTAAATACACGTACAACTTCGATGCCTGTTTCTTCTTTCCTTGATTTTTCATCTCTGCTGTTTTTTGCGTCTTTACGTCATGGTTCTTTCCTTTCATCTTTTTTTCTCCATTATCTTCTGATTTCGGTATAATACAAATAAGTGATAAGTAATACAATTTCGGTAAAAGTGCTTTTGCTCCATCGCTTCTCGGTATTTTATCGACATCTCTTAGAATATTATGTTGGCTAAAATCATTCCAGCGCGGCGGTTCGTCTTCATTGGCAATTCCATTGGGATCTTGCCGCTTCGAGCACGAAAATTATTCATTTTTTTCAGATTCAATTTATTTTTAGTATTATTTTTGTTTTTATTAATTTCTGAAGCAAATCCCGTTTATAATAAGATGCACGTTTTTTTTATTTAAGGAGATACGAGGGAGATCTCGTAGGGTGAGATGAGAGAATAGGTCAAAAGCCTCGTTTTGAACTGGTCAACCAAAGATGCGTCACTAAAAATTTTCATGTACGAGAGAGAGAGAAAAATGACTCTAAAGTTAATCTTTGTAATGAAGCGAGTATTACGGAGATGGTATCTCTTCGTCACAACTATTAACTCGTATTGAATATTTTCTTTATGACGTAGCATTTAAGTTTAATGTTTTCATCTAACACAATTACATTTAACTCGGAAAGTGCCAGGGGATTAATACATAGCGCAATTGGGGGGGGACCTCGGCAAAGGTGAATGAACCACTGAAGACCCCCAGACATGCTCGCCTATCATGTTTCATAAAGTAATGAAAAAGTTACTTATTCTGTAACGTAATATAAATGCTCCTATATACGATATTCATTTGGGTGATGATGATAATCAGTTTGGAGGGACAGAAACTGGTACAACGCTCAGGCCAACTAACGTAAGATCCATTCCGCTAACTCTTAGATTAATATTACTAGCATCATCATGAGTCGAACCCCCGACTCCAGTGAATGGACTTGAATTGCACAATTACATTGTTCATGCAATTTTTATATAATAATAATAATAAACTTACTATAATGATGACAATAGAGAGCAGATTTAGAAGAAACTCTACGGAAAATGTAACTACTATTTCATTTATTTAATATTGATATATTTTACTGTAAATTTTATCGAGAATATAACCCACTACTGAGTATATATATATAACGAAAGAATTATAGAACCTCTAAAGAGTCTAACCAAAGTAGATAACGTACTAGCTAGTAACTCAAGAGAAACCTCAAACAAAGCTTTCGAATCGGCTTTGCTCAGTATTTAAATATATATATATGTAGGAATCCATTTGGAAAGAGAAATTAAAAGGCAAGGCTTTAAAAGGTTTTAAAGGTTTTAAAACCGAAGAACATTCAAATGCGTCCCAAGAATTACAATATTCTATCACCCTAAAACATACGATGCAAAAATAACAAAATCTCTATATCTATCAGGCAGAAGGGTTTCCGGTCGATCAACGAAGTTAAGCAACATTGGATCTGGGTAGTAATGTAGTTGGGTGGAGGACCGTCCTCCGCGTCCAGATGATGTAGCGACCCGCGGTTCGGATCTCGCGTAAAGCCGCAGTTCATACGATTTAAAATGTTGCGAAGGAAGTTAAATAATCCCATCATTACATTTTTTATCACGTACCACATGTGTTACGAAGGGAGCGATTTCCGCTATATACGGAGGGTTAACAAAAGTAAATAGACACCACTATGATAGTCCTCAAGAACAAGTTACAAAGCTCATCAATGGAATGCCAGAACGTGTGTGTCAGCTTTACATAATACAAAAGGGGGATCAATGAAAGAAAGCCACCCTCAGCCTTCTTTAGTTAGATTTATAAGGCTAACTAACGAAAATATCACGACCTAACCTAACCAATCGTTAGGTCAAATGTACGCCCCTGACGATTGGTTATGTTAGGTCGTTATTTTCGTTAGTTAGCCTTATAAAGCTAACTAAAGAAGGCTGGGGGTGGCTTTTTCTTGATCCCAAAAGGGAGCAACACGACTAAATAATTTATTCAATAAATCCGTTGATTTATTGAAGGGGTGTATTTATTTTTGTCAACCCTCTGTATATCTGAGAAAACGCCTGACAGGCAAGGAATATTCGTGTAAAGTATATTGTAAGAATAATTGCGTAATTCTTGCTTCATCTTTCGTGTTTCTCAAAACACGTATTGACTTTCACTAGAGTCAGTATAGGAATACTGTTCCTTTTAGATCTAAGACAATAATAAAATAATGTATTAAAACTGATATATTGTTTATTTCCTCCATACCTTTCCATATAAAGAGATACGAAACAATTAGAAGTAATGAGAAGCAC
This sequence comes from Bathynomus jamesi, assembly GCA_023014485.1. Lineage (NCBI taxonomy): Eukaryota > Metazoa > Arthropoda > Malacostraca > Isopoda > Cirolanidae > Bathynomus > Bathynomus jamesi. The sequence goes on from JAJOZX010004133.1 coordinate 26,695, forward strand.
GTCATATAACTAGGAGACACTTATGAAATTAATTTTCACACTGCACATATGGAAAATAGTTTCAAATATTGTATTTACTTTCGTAATAAATTCTACAACCGTCAGACTGCACTGGAACAACGAAAGAGACTATGGAGCACCACTAAACTGATTGAAGGCTGGAAACGAAACACACTTTTCTTCTTTGAACGAGAATAATTTTAGAATCACGGGTCCAAACTTATTGAATCCGCCATTAACTCATTAGTGCTCATTGGTAGAATTTCCTACCGACAAAATTGTTTGTCATTATTGCATCACTTTTTCTTTTATTCGCGTGACCTTCGGTATGAGTTATTGATAGGACGCAATCTTTTAGATTGCGTCATATCAATGACTCATACCGAAGATCACGTGAATACAAGAAAAAGTGATGCAATAATGACAAAATTTTGTCGGTAGGAAATTCTACCAATGAGCACGAATGGGTTAAGAAGTTACTGAGATCGACTTGGAAACCTTCAAAAGAAAACTAGACGCCTCTGTCAGAGAAATCCCTCCTGACCAACGGATGGATGGCTTGAGATGGAGAGCCGAGAGTAGAAATTCTTTCCTCCATGAACCAGCTCCAGACACTGAGCCTCATAGTTTGACCACCATGTGAAGTTAAGTTTTTGCGTGACCCCCTTCAAAAGTTATTGACCCTCTGTGTGCTTAGCAGTGATACTGTCAGCTGCTCGTGTCCCGTATGGATGTACGAGTGGGGAGACGTTTTGTGAAGAAATGTGTAACCTTTTCACGAACTTCAAATTAATCTATTGACATCTTGAACATTGTTGATGTTTTATATATACAGGGTGGGCGGAAAGTAGCTCCCTATTTTGGATTGGTAAAAAAATACGTATATTATCCTTTTATTTCAGAAGAAATGATATGAAAAGGTAGGCATACATGGTAGGTTTTCTCTAAAATTCAATGTGGGCTCCAACTCTTTCCACCAGCTTCTGGAGCCGCCCAGGAATGGCGTCCACTGACTTTAGCAGGAACTCCGGCGGGATGGAGGACATGACTTCCCGAATTCGGTCCTCCAGTTCTTCCAATGTCCTCGGTTTGGTGCGGTAGACTTCTTCCTTTACCCACCCCCAAAGAAAGAAGTCGCACGGTTACCGCTGAAAAACGGTAGAATCGGTTCAGTGTAACGGTGTGGTGTGGTATGACCTCAGATCAGGTTGTGGGCCCGTTCCTTCTGCGCAACACCATGAATGCTGAGCGTACCTTGCTATGTTGCGAAACGAGGTCTGGCCGGTTGTCAGCACATGGGAGAACATCGACGATCTGATATTTATGCAAGATGGCGCCCCTCCGCACTTCGCTCTTGTTGTCCGTGAGTGGCTGGATGCCCACTTCCCTGGGCGTTGGATGGGTCGTCGTGGTCCACATCAATGGCCAGCCAGGAGCCCCGACTTGACACCGTGCGACTTCTTTCTTTGGGGTGGGTAAAGGAAGAAGTCTACCGTACCAAACCGAGGACATTGGAAGAACTGGAGGACCGAATTCGGGAAGTCATGTCCTCCATCCCGCCGGAGTTCCTGCTAAAGTCAGTGGACGCCATTCCTGGGCGGCTCCAGAAGCTGGTGGAAAGAGTTGGAGCCCACATTGAATTTTAGAGAAAACCTACCATGTATACCTACCTTTTCATATTATTTCTTCTGAAATAAATGGATAATATACGTATTTTTTTACCAATCCAAAATAGGGAGCTACTTTCCGCCCACCCTGTATATATATATATATATATATATATATATATATATATATATATATATATTATATATATATATATTTATTACTGTAAAAGCCCGACGAGTGGTAAATCTTAAGATTTGCCGGTAAATCTTGACATTTACCATGTACATCTGGTAAAAGTCCGAAAGCAAGAGAAATTTTACTTATTTCGGACTTTTACCAAATCTACATGGTAAATGTCAAGATTTACCATCAGAAGTTGTAAAAGCCAGGATTGAAGAGAAATTACTAAAACTGGGGAAAAAAACATTTATTTAAATATACTAGCAACTTAAAAACGCGAAAAATTCTTGCACAAAAAAAAATGAATTCATTTATTACAGCATGGTGAACTGTTGTGGCACTTTGAATTGCATAAAAGGCCAGAGGCCTTGCACAAACATCTTTTAGTTAGGTTAGGTAAATCTTGACATTTACCATGTACATTTGGTAAAAGTCCGAAATAAGTAAAATTTCACTTGTTTTTCGGACTTTTACCAGATGTACATTGTACATGGTAAATGTCAAGATTTACCGGCAAATCTTAAGATTTACCACTCGTCGGGCTTTTACAGTAACATATATATATATATATATATATATATATATATATATATATATATATATATATATATATATATATATGTATATTATATATATATACTGTATGTATGTATATAAATAATATGTAGTTTCATGGCCATCAGAATTTTGACAAAGTCGGAAACCCTGATCATTTCATACGTAGGGCCAATCAGAGTGATTCTTATGCCCGATTAGGGGTACACTAGGTTAGGTGGATCTTTCTAGTTTGTTTAGTAATTTCCCACGTCACCAATTTTCGACCAGTCAAGGGTTCATAATTATTGTCAAATATAATTAGCTACGAAACTACATATTTACTATATATATATATATATAATTATATTATAATATATATATATATATATATATATATATATATATATTTATATTATTTATACATACCATCGGTTCCAGTTGTCGGGGATACACTAGGCCACCCCTGTCGTATGGCTCAGTGTTTTCGGACTATTGGAATTATCTTGACTGAACTTCCAACTTTTGGAATTTGTCTTTCGCTTTGAAGGCCAAGAAGGCTGTGTCCTCCGGTTGAAATTCAACCGAAACTCCATCCCAACTTTTGCTTTGTGGTCAAGCCAGTGAGTGGTCATGTGTAAACTTAATCCAGCTGTAAATATTTATTTATTTACCTTTTAGACCTAATTAATTTGTAAAAAAGACATTGTAGGGTTATCATTACGGTATAAATCTTGGGGAGCATTGTTTGGAGTCTATAATGCATTCTGAAAGCTTTTTAAGGTCTATTTCAAAAGACTGGAAATCATGTAGTGTACCTATTGTAATATATATATATATATATATATATATATATATATATATATATATATATATATGATGATGAATAAAACCACGAGGAAAGGAAACACAGATGGTGCTCAAGCGCTTTCGTCTAATGACATCCTCAGGAACACTGAAGTACATAAAGAATTACAGCCTATATATAGGTTACAGAAAGAGAAAAATATATATATATATATATATATATACAATAAACGGAGAAACGAAATTAAAGGATTGTGGAAGGGGGCACACAAATTTATAAGGAAAAACTATCGATTTTCAGCACAAGATTAAGATGTTTCCAAACAATGTTATAGATAAAATATATATATATATATATATATATATATATATATATATATATATAATTATATATACAAATTTATACTGGAAATCTGCCCAAGTTTTAGCACTCTGCTCTTTTTGTATATAAAAATTGAACAATTATCGATTTTTAGCACAAGATTAAAAGATGTTTCCAAACAATGTTATAGATAAAAAAAAATATATATATATATACACAAATTTATACTGGAAATCTGCCCGGGTTTTAGCACGCTGCCCTATTTTTTTGTATATAAAAATTGAAAAATAAAAGTTATTAGGGTGGCATACAAATTTTACCAAAGATTTAGCGTTCTACCTTTCTTATCTAAATCTGTTCTGAAGGAATTCAAAACAACAGGATCGAGTTGAAAAAGACCTTTGCTTATGTTGAAGTTATTTGTTAGTTGGATAATGGCAGACTCAAGAATATTTCTATTAACAATGTTGCTAGAGTGGCAACCCTATGCGCCCTATTATTAGCTCGGTGGGCTCTATTACTTATAAACTCTCCAAATGGCTTGTCAAAGTCTTGTCCCCCATTCTTGGAACTATCTCTGATTCACATGTAAAAAATTCCATGGATCTTACTGAAAAATTGAATAATGCACGTACTGAAACTAACGATAGATTGATCAGTTTTGACGTTTGTTCATTGTTTACAAAAGTGCCGATTGACGATATGCTTGACTTTCTCTCCCAAGAATTACATAAGTATGACCTGCCACTACCTTCACACATTGTTTTGGAACTTATTAAGCTTTGCATCAAAGAGTGTAAATTCACTTTCAATAACGAGTATTATCAACAAGTTTTTGGGATGGCCATGGGCAACCCTTGTCGCCCCTCCTCTCCAATATTTATATGGAGTTTTTCGAAATTACTTACATTCCGAGAATCCTGGGGTTGGCATCCCTTGGTTGCGGTACGTCGACGATATTTTGTGTATCTGGCCCATGAATCGTGACCTGGATAACTTCCTCCTTCAGTTAAATGATCAAGTCCCCTCTATTAAGTTTACTTTAGAAGTGGAACAAGACAATTCAATCCCATTTTTGGATGTGCGTGTACATAGGGAAAGCTCAGGTTTTAAGTTTAGTATCTATCGGAAAAAAAAAAACAATTTGTCCTACGTACACTTTTACTCGGGACATGACACCCCCAATAAGAAGGCCATTTTTTCTTCAATGTTTCTCCGCGCCCTTAGGATCGCCAGTCCGGAATACATCGATGCCGAATTAAAAAAAATCAACGGTATTGGAAGTGATCTGTGTTATCCACCTGCGTTTATGGAATCTTGTCTCAACAAGGCAAAACGAACTTTCTATCGCGTCAATAATAACACTCGTACTTTGTCAAATAATACTTTAGTACTTCCATTTTTCCCGGGCTTTTTAGGCATGGCTAATGTATTTAAACTTTTGGATATTAATGTAGTATTTTCATATAACAATATTGTGAAAAATATCATAGTAAAAAATAGCCCTACCAATAATTCAGGCATTATCTATAAAATTGGTTGTAAACAATGTGATTCCTTTACATAGGTCAGACGGGAAAGGATTTGCACACACGTATAAAACAGCATCAATATTCCGTTAGAACAGGACAATTGTCCAGTGCCCTTTTTGTCCATTTGTCAGAGTTATCCCACTGTATTGATTGGAATAATGCTTCAGTTTTATTCCACTCTAGCAACATTGTTAATAGAAATATTCTTGAGTCTGCCATTATCCAACTAACAAATAACTTCAACATAAGCAAAGGTCTTTTTCAACTCGATCCTGTTGTTTTGAATTCCTTCAGAACAGATTTAGATAAGAAGGTAGAACGCTAAATCTTTGGTAAAATTTGTATGCCACCCTAATAACTTTTATTTTTCAATTTTTATATACAAAAAAATAGGGCAGAGTGCTAAAACCCGGGCAGATTTCCAGTATAAATTTGTATATATATATATATTTTTTTTATCTATAACATTGTTTGGAAACAAATCTTTTAATCTTGTGCTAAAAATCGATAATTGTTCAATTTTTATATACAAAAAGAGCAGAGTGCTAAAACTTGGGCAGATTTCCAGTATAAATTTGTGTATATATATATATATATATATATTTTTTTTTTATCTATAACATTGTTTGGAAACAAATCTTAATCTTGTGCTAAAAATCGATAGTTTTTCCTTATAAATTTGTGTGCCCCCTTCCACAATCCTTTAATTTCGTTTCTCCGTTTATTGTATATATATTTTTTTTCTCTTTCTGTAACCTATATATAGGCTGTAATTCTTTATGTACTTCAGTGTTCATGAGGATGTCATTAGACGAAAGCGCTTGAGCACCATCTGTGTTTCCTTTCCTTCGTGGTTTTATTCATCATAAATATTTTTCACGTGTTTCTTTCGTGAAATAATTTTCATATATATATATATATATATATATATATATATATATATATATATACAGTATGTAGGTTACAGTTTAAGCTTATAAATGAGTGTACAAATTTAATCAATGTAACAATGCTTCGGGTCTGGGATCCAGTGAAATTTGAAATTGTTTTCCCCCGATTTTGCAAAACTGCTCCCGATTTTTCACTCTGAAACATGAAGGAAGCTGGTTTAGAAGGAGGTCCATTACCCAAAATTTGCATAACCTTCTATTTTACAAGTATATAAAACTGAATCGGTAGCCTGTGACCTACATTTGTAAACTGCAGGCCTGAGGTCAGTAGTTTACAATTAGTTTACGTTTCAGTTCATCTGTATTAGTGAAAATTAGTTAGTTATAGGATGTTAAAAGTGATAATGTTTTGTCCTAAGTTTCTGAACTAAAAATCTAAGTGATAAAATATTGTTCACTGGAAGAAGCAGTAAGAGAACGAATCTCCTTAAATCACAAAACAACTTAGGGTACAAGAAACCTAAATGAAAAAACCCAAATTTACTGAAAAAATATAAAAACTAAAATAAAAAAATAAATGATTTCACTGAAATTCTTGTTAAAATTTGTTTGATCTTGTTCTGCTCAAAAAAGGAACCGCGATTTTTCTTCATTTAAAAAAAAATAAAAAAAATACTTGGTGTCAGGAAGCAAATATCAATTTCATTTTAAAATGTATTTTTCTTCTTGTTTTTCTTTTTTTCGTATGTATTTTTTTAAGGTTCGAAAAAGTTTTATCACCACATTTAAATGAGTTGATAGCTGTGGCGTTTTCATCTCGTTTCGTTGTAAAGAATCTGCGAAGGACGACGAAATGTATGTTTATATTTTTATTTACACCTGCGAATCTCTCTCTCTCTCTCTCTCTCTCTCTCTCTCTCTCTCTCTCTCTCTCTCTCTCTCTCTCTCTCTCTCTCTCTCTCTTTTATTTCGATTTCGATTTCGATGTCGATTTTAGAAACATGTTTAGTTTAAATGATAACTCAACTCGCACAATGGTTGGAAGTTGGATTTGAAACGATTTAGCACTCGTGTGTGTGGGAATTACTTAACCTGTTCCACGTGTCACAGATCTTATAGGTAATCTTCAGAAGTTGTGAACAGTTCCTCTGTGGATCAGTTCAAGAAAAGGTTAGACCGAATCTTGCACACTATTTGATGGTGCAGGAATTTTTCCGTGGCACCCGTTGCCATTGGTACCTCCTCGATATGGGCTGCAAGGCCTTTTGAGGTACTTCTTTTCCTTGTAACTCCTTGTAACTCTCTCTTACAGAAACTTATTCTCACTTAATGCCAACCCGACAAGAAATAATGGGTTTAAACTGGAACTAAAGACATTTAGGACCTCTGTCTGCGGGAATTTCTTTTCCAATAAAATAGTTTATCTGGAACCAACTTCCCTCAAAGGTTGTTTTCAGCCAGTGTAAATATGTTTAAAAATAGGCTAGGCAAAGTACTGAATACGCTCATGGTTTAAGACTAAACCATAACGTAACTCTACAGGAGTTCGCTTGCACGGTGTGTCTGTGGGCATGCTAATTATAGAGCTTTTTACATATTCTCCACTTTCTTCTAAAATTTCCTTGGCTACTTTTCCAGGGTCAAGGTATTTTCTTCAACCTTTTTCCATATCTGCCTCTGGCACGGAGGGAGCGGAGGGTGGGGAGAGAGCCTTATACTTTTTGATCCAGTTTTCTACTACTGGAATAGTTGAAAGAAAAATAAACTTGTTTATGAAAATGTTTATTGGCAGACTATATATAGTCCAGATGACAAATATTATTAATACAACGACAGTTTACATACTAAGGATAAAAATATACACAGTTGATTAGAAATAATACAGTAATGTCAAAGTTAAGTGGAGCTATAGACAGACGTTTTCGTACCAAGAAGTCCATAACTTAGAGGATAAACGGCAGGACTCATGGCTAGCTTGGATAATCGGGTTGGTTGACTTTTTAATTCTTTGCATCAGACTTATTGAGCACGTCTTGTTACCTCCGGGAAGCTCGGGACATTGCTGGTAGCAAACATTTGCGAAGCTCAGCATCTCGGGGGTAATTTATGTAAGCGTCTAAAAGACCTGTTGTACAGCAAATTTAGGGTTCTGCCAGAACCTTTTTAATAATTCACCCAAAGTTGCTGTCCGTATATATTAGTGCAGAAAGTACGAAAGAGTGTGTCTTTAGCTTCACTTGTACAGAACCGAAAGTTCCTTATATTCATATTCGCTTTAGCACAAAGGCTTCGAGATTTTCTTATATCCCATATCCGAGTCATCACTCAAGGAGCTGGTTATCGTTTGACCCAAATACTTACACTCTTGTACTTCCTCAATTACTTCACCTTTCATTTTAAACCTAATATCAGCTGGCTGATTACAGCTTTTAGGATGAAATTGCATAACCTTAGTTTTTGTAACATTAAAAAGAATATCATATTTCTGCGAATACACTTCGCAGTCTTTTACTAGCCGATCCAAACCTTTGACAGAGGGACTTATTAACACCATATCATCGGCATAAACTAAGTTATTTATCCTTGTGTTCTCTATACAACATCCCACTGTTGCTTCATTAAGTGAAGCAATTAATCCGTCAATATACACATTAAACAGCATAGGGGAGAGCAAGGAGCCTTGTTTCACCCAACAAGAGGAGCCAAAACATTGGATAGTACATTGCCAGACCTAACGGTAAAAGATTGGTGGGAATACCAAAATTTCAATAAATTTAATATGTACAGTACATTGGAACCTTCCTGTCTTCCAGTTTTTTAAATAAAATATTGTGGTTCACCCTATCATATGCCTTACTTATATCTAGTAGTTTCGAGAAGCAGGAAGCGACAGCAATAGGCCTGTAATTATTGCTGGACAGAATGTCTCCATACTTATTTTTGACCAGGGGCAAGATATATACCCTCATGAACTCTGCAGGGATATAGCTATGAGCAAGTATGGCTGATAGGAGCAATGTTATATGCAGACATACTACGTCATTGGCATATTTTAAGTGCTCATTCGACAGGTCATCTATCCCTGACGCAGAACCAGTCTTTAGCTCTTTAATTAACCTCTTTACTTCAGGAACTGATATCAAAGTATTTTCCCTTGTCCCTCCCACAGTCGTTTCGCTGCAATCTATCTTAAGATTATCCCTACTCACACTGTTAAGAATGTTAGAGTAGTGGTTTTTCCACAGCTTTGAAATTTCATCCTCCCCCGACACACCATCGATTGTCAGAGGGAGGACACTGACACCCGTTTGATTCTTAACAAATTTCCAAAATTTGTTGTTATCGTTATTTATGCGAGCTTCATAGACTTTTGAGGCTCAAATAGACTCTTCTTCCTGTTTACAGCGCCTTATGGCCGCCTTATACTGACCCCTACTTCTACACATATTCATGTATACTGGTCCTAATCTGGGTCCACCATGAAAGCACCACAAATCGTAAGCGTCTTTCGATTCCCTCTTCAGGGGGCCAATAAAATCATTCCATCCAGGAATAATCTTAGTATGAATTGATAGTTGTAAGATTTAATCAGGGGGCTTCCTGCTTCTCTTAACAGGGATACTATCTGACTGTAATACCTATCTATGAGTTTAATAACAGGAACCTCCCAGAGTGGACCGGAAGGTCTTTGAGGCTTCTTCTTGTCCTCTCTCTCTCTCTCTCTCTCTCTCTCTCTCTCTCTCTCTCTCCACCATCTTGAGGTTCGTGCTGTAATCTGAAGTTTTTTTATTTTCACCAAACATATACTGAACAGTTAGACTGCACTGACGCATTGAACAAAATAGTTACTGTATTATATTTTCATTTTAGATATTTACAGTCCAAAAAATTATAGTCCAGTACGGTAATGTACTGTAGAACAATAGTATGAAGTATTAAAAATATATTCATGTGAAATATTGCAATTTTTCACCAAAATAATTTCTGGATAGTTCAGTCCAAACGAAATAGCACCATATAAATAGTCTGGATTCGGCCTCTCGTCCGCCAGTTAAGTTGGTCTGATCTAGCCACTCAAACCCCCAGTGAGTAACAAATATATCCGCCAACGTTATATAACCAATCAAGAATTATTTTATGACCACTGAATACATCCGTTAAACCTTAAGATTCCCCCTAAGTCTTCTCTAAGATTGAATAGAATCGTCTGGCATTATCCAGAATAAAATCAGTATAATGGATGATATAGAATAAAAGTTAAAAGTTTCTCAAAACGAGCAATTTATTTCAGTCATTCCAATGTTGACGTCACAGTATATTACATCAATCATAATATATATATATATTATTGTCGTATAGAAAGCAATGAGGCAAATGAACTACCTCACACGCCTTAGGATTCTAAAATACGTGACGAGAAATAGAATATTCTTCACGTATAGTTTCTCGAAGTGAAGATATCGACTGGATTCATTTTACAGAAATAAGGAGTGGTTTCCACGTGCATTTTGCTATTTTGATTGAAATATTCTATAATTTTATGATATTCTTAATATTTTTTGTTCCAAATTGCTGGTTATTATTATTATTATTATTATTATTATTGTTTTCTGCCACTGAAAGACAGGAAAATCTTTAAAATCCTTGGGTTAAGTTTGCGTAGAGCATCTCTATAGGTGAGCATCCCTTCGCAGTGATCTCCATAGTTGAGAGATATTAAATGCATGAAGCTACAATGGGCAGTTGTTTGGCCCTATAAGCGAGGTGAAAACATAGAGGGGAGTTCCCGCATTAGTTAGGAGGGTTAGAAACTGGCACATTGCTCAGGACTAAATGATTATTACTATCATTAGGATGAGTGGAAACTCTCCGTACCCCTGACCTCCCTGTACCCCCCCTTCTATGGTTGAGACCTCTGCTATTGTTGAATAAAAACCGTCGACGAAGATCCTTCAAAAAGATGTTCCAGCAGTTTAAAAAAAAAATGGAACTATTTTGGACCATTCGAAAGTGTTCTATTCCATTTTACGGTCATTACTACTTTCTTACATCTGGCAGTTTACTTTTACTTGAAATGTAAACAAATGATATTTAGATAACTTTTTAGTTACATTTCCGATCCTGATTTTCACATCTTGAAAATACAGTAATTTGAATACTTTATAAGTAGGCTATATTAAGCATTTAAATATGCCCTCATTCAATCTATTTTATTTTCCAGTGCAGACATTTTTCAGTTGGTGAGCAAAGAAGGCTCGACAGGACTCACAATTGCTGAAACGAGTTCACTTTTAATTATGTATTTTAATGAAGACGCGATAAATGTAGGAGAAAAGTCTTTAAGGATTTTATACATACAAATAATTTGTTAATAATAAATAAATTCCAATGATATCACTGCAGTGTATACGATACTTTTCAAAGCAACTATACAAGGCCAGGAATGACCCTAGGCTAGAACAGGAAGGCCCAAGGCCCTAGCCCCAGTCATCGCCATGTCAGTGAGGATGGAATACAGCAATGAAGAAAAATTGTATCTTATATCGTGGGCTATTTCTTATAATAATTGTGAAGAAAGTGCGTTTATTTCAACAAAAATATAATAACCGCCACCAAATGCAACCACCCTTCGATACTGGAAGCTCAAACTTTTGGAAATGGGGAACCTGGTAAAAGATCGTCCAAGAAGCGGAAGGTCAGTAAGGAGACAACAACAAAGAAAATGAGGGGTCCCGCGTCTTAAGGTACCTAAGCGCCAAAATTAAAATTCGCCAGAAATCGCCTCCAAAGTTCAGCAATATTCCTGCAATAGTATCTCTGTTATTAATTGAGCTAGAACGTTTATTTTTGGCTAAATTAGAGTTCTAAGTATGCTAATGAAGATGTTGATGAGTTTTTGGAACAGATTTTCATATTTTATATTTTATATATATTTTTTTTAATTTTTTGATTTTCTTATTAAGTTATTATGCCGAACTTTGGGTGAACTTTTGGCTGGCGATAGAGGTGAAAAAAGTAGTTCGCTTCATAAGGTTTTCAACCATACTTCTAGTGTCGTAAGGTCATTATAACCCAAATCACGCGATAGAAGAAGGTGAAAATAGTGATATCCATCAAAAACACGTTTTCGCCTGTGGTGGCGTTTAGGTATCTTAAGACGCGCGACCCCCTCAAATGTCCTCGCCACTCTTCAAGTCGATCCAACAACTTCAACGAGAAAAGTCGCACAGGAATTGGGTATTTCCAAATTTTCAGTAGCAAAAATATTGAAATCACAGGGGGTACCACGATTACAAACCCATTTACTCTCAGCTCATATACAACGATGATTCTGACAGACGGTTGCAGTTTGCTGAAACAGTGAGACAAAAGTTCAACAGTGATCCAGATTTCCTTCGAAAGATCAAATTTTCAGATGAATGTGTCTTCGGTTTAACGAGTATAGGAAACAAACACAACGTTCACTATTGGGCGAAAAAATCACAAAATACGATTGGGTGAACCCATTAAAACGGCTACACTAACAGTTTGGGCGTGCATTGGTTATTTAGGACTCGTTTCCTTTGACATATCGAGAGATACGATGATACGCTATTGCCAGGTATTGAGAAACAAAGTTTTGCCACAGTTTACTAATGGCGTTGGCAGGAATTGGCTTTATCAACATGATGGAGCGCCGCCACATTACTCCGAAGCTGCCCGTCAGATTTTGGATACGAACCTTGAAGAAGGATGGCTTGGGCGGCGAGGTCCCATCGAGTGGCCAGCCAGATCACCTGATTTAACCCCATGTGATTTCTGGCTTTGGGCTTATTTGCGTGACAAACTCTACACTCCTGGTTTCATCTATCCAAATGTGAATGCCCTTGGCCGCAGAATAGATGAAGAACTGAAAAGGATCCCACTCGATATGTTCAGAAGAACAATGAAGAGTTTCACAGGGAGAATCCACAAATGTATCATAGTGAATGGAGAATTCTTTGAAGATTAAATTACAATTAACAAAATATTTTGTATGAATAAAATTCTTATAAACATTTTGATTTGTTTCATCATTTGAACACTTATCTGTATTGTATTAACTAAAGAGTTGTATGTATAAATCCTTAAAGACTTTTCTCCTACCCTGTACATAAAGAAAATTTTAAAAATTCTTTTTGAAAGTTTTTTTCCTCTTGACTGTATGACAGTAAATGTACGAAGTTATTCTTTTCCTATTTTGTAAAAAAGTAAAATACTCAGCCATAAATATGCAAATATTCTGTTCGTAGTATAGCTAAAGCTTTATTAAACGCTATTTAATTAAAAAAAACTTAAGCAATGTCACGCAAAAGCTTTCCTTCATATTTCGAGTTTAATAACTGAAAATTTATACTCCAAGTTCTACATGTCAACTGTAAGTCAATTATATACTGTATATAGTGACATGAATATACTCAAATTATTCATGTTTCGTGTCACTATTCAGTTTTAGTGGAAAAAAATATGAAAAAGATGTAATATTTTTTGTGAATCTTTTTCAAGGAGGCCATACTTGAAATTTGCAACCCAATGATGCTAATCAAATGTCAGTAAAGACATTCCGACGAATCTAAGAAGAGATCTGTAAACAATGTCGGCTTCTGTTATTTCCCGTTATTTTCTTTTAGTCTCTATTTGATTATATTTATGAAGGACAAAGGAGGGAATTGCACTTTTTGAGTGGATAAAGCAAAAATTGATTATTCGGAACAGTTCTTTTGTACGACTGACTTAATTTATACCTTAACGTCCTTAAGACAGCCACCAAATATTCTTACGAGAAAAGTGGAGTGTCAGTCGAAGACTGGAAGCTGTGAAGCCACGAGACTGCCAGTTTGCAATAAGCCTCCGTGAGTATAGGACAGATTGTGTTTCCTCGCAAATTAGAGGGCGGGAAAGTTAGAAAATTGAAGTGTCCTCTTGGTACGGTGAACATCGTTACAAAGGATTTAAAGGCAGGTAAAGTGGTTTTTAAACGCTTTTTAGATTTATTGAACTACATTTTTTAGCGTAAAAATTTTCCGTTTTCAAGAAACCTTTTTTTTTGAAGGGGGGGGGGGGGGGGCTGGTGATTTATAATTTTTATTAATATTTTGCGCATTTATTTGTAAAGAAATGTAAAATAAAATTAACTGATAACTTCCTTTTGGGAAAGACCATTGACAGTGTTGGTATTCCCCACTTTAAACATTGCATTAGGATATGGGAACAACGGAAATCCCAAATGATTTTGAATGCTTAGAAAAATAAAGCAGATTTTGAAATTTAAATTTATTTAAGTTTCTTTTATTATTGACTAAACTATACCATACTCTTTGGTTCTTTATAAAAATGGTAAGTGGTTAGACCCTTGAATTTCGTGTCGCATAGCTGTGTTTGAAACTGAAGTGTTATTGTAAATATTGTACTTCGTTTCATGTTTTGGTTAAAATGCCTTAAGGGGTCTCAAGAATGAAGTACATACATTTTATTCTTGAAAAACAACCTCATTAACACGGTAGTAAAGAATAGACTCTTAGATTGGTCAGGTAAGCTTATGGACACATTTGTTTTTTTACTTTCAGATTGAGTAAACTTACGTTTTTCTTTACAACTCTTTTGTGAAGAGTTTTATACGTGTCACGGTCGATCATACATTCCTTATAGCATTAGATTTGCTGATAGACTTTTCAGTAAAAATTAAGGTACTGTTCCCTTATAGAGAGGCGTTGAGGACTTAGACCAAATTGCAAAATATCCAGCTGCGGCTTCTTGAACCAAGGATTAATGTATCTGTTAATAATTTAATTATTAAACATTCAACATCGGGATCTTTTTGGTTTGACGGCGTGTAATATTTTTTAACATTACTTGTTTTTTATTGTCCAGTTTTAGTCGAGGATTTCAAAAATAACATTCATGTTTTAGAGAAACAAATAGTGAGGCAGTTATACATTTTAGTTTAAAGGATATCATATTACACTTTAAGATTCCAAAATCCCTGAAAGTTTTAGGGCAACTGTACGCTCATGACGATTGGTTAGGTTAAGTCATGATATTTTCGTTTGTTTTGACAGTAAACGGGCCTTTTCCGAAATTTGGACTGTTTCCTATCTTTTTTTAAATAAAAAATGTAATGTAGAGTTTTACGCTGATTTCAAAAGTGTAAGTCCTTTTTTGGAGAAATTATTATTTTAAAAGTTACACGGTGTTCTAGTTTACGTGTATAATATTTTTGTTACCCGCACGAAGGGTAGAAAAAATAACAATGCCCGGTTAGGTCAAATGTACGCCCTTGACGATTGGTTAGGTTTAGTCGTGATGTTTTCGTTAAAACTAACGAAAATATCATGACTTAACCTAACCAATCGTCAAGGGTGTGCAGTTAACCTAACCAGTTGGTAGAGTCTGGAATTTGATGGTCCCGTAGCCATGACTCGTTTTTTCCGCCGGCCGTCAAACCAAAAAGATTTGAATACGGTTCAAATATATATATTTTAAATTTGTTAAATTGCATATAACTGCCTCACTATTTCTCTAAAACATGAATGTTATTTTTGAAATCCTCGATTAAAACTGGACAATAAAAAACAAGTAATGTTAAAATATATTACAGGCCGTCAAACCGAAAAGATCTCAACATCCTTTTCAATTCATTAACTAGCCTGAAGCTTTGTGAAAATACCAGTAATTATAAATTATAACGAGTAAAAGATTCGTTGATAACCACTCATTTAATTAAGCAATTAAACTTTTTCAGTTTTGAAAAATTGTAAAAACTTTATTTAAATAAAATTTATAATTTAAATAAAATTTTAGAATATTTTCAGAGAAACCAAATTTTTTTCTCAGGTATACAATTTAGATATCCGATATGACATTGACATATTTAAAGTATTCTTATATGAATAGGCCGTTAGGAAGCATGAACGAATCTGAAAGGTTGTCAGTGATTAATATTAAGTTTATTTACTTATCTTTATTATTATTTTTCATAAGATTGTTTATGGTTCTTTGAGATTTCTTATTCGAAATTTTTGTCGAATGAATTGTCTGCTGTAGTAATTATGTTCAACAAAAAAATGTAATGATGGAGTTGTTTAACCTCGTTCGTACGTTTAAGGTCAAATGACGCAGAATCCTTGGGATTCGAATCACGGATCGCTACATAACCTGGACGGAGAAGACGGTCTGCTATCCAACGACTACCCAGACCAGTGTAGCGCTTAACTTGGCTCATCGAAGGGAAGCGGTGTTACGACATTAGCTACAACCAGAGGCGTACCAATACTTTTTGCCGCTCGGGGCGAAAATGCCAACGCCGCCCACTCCCTGCAACAATTTTCAATTTTAAAAACAATTCCTATACAAAAATACACTTCTAAACAAAACTTTTATTGGAAGAAAAACTTAAATAAAGCAACTTCAATTTTAACAATACTACATAACGTACCGTACATAATACACTACATAATTTTAACAATAACTATATAATGTATAATGCCTAGTTAAATTTTCGGACTTTCATAACAGAAAATTCATGAATGATTTTTTCTTGTCCATTGTCTCTGCAACTTCGCGTTCAATTGAAATAATCGCCAAATTGCTCAGTCTAGATTGACTTATAGTTGACCTGAGGTAAGTTTTTATAAGTTTCAGTTTCGAGAAACTTCGTTCGCAACTTGCCACGGAGGGCAATTGTTATTTGAGGCAAAGATTCCACTAGATCCCATTTAACGATCCACTGAAGTAGTTTTAACATATCCCAGTTCTTTGGATCATCGTCGACGCTTATGCTTTCGAAACTGAGCAAATGTCTGCGCAAACGCTTTATTTCTTCCAGTAGACTTCCTGGATTAATGTCATTGTAGATGGAAGAAAAATTATTGACCTTGGTATTAATTTCTTCATCTTTGGACTGATTCAAAAGGTACGAAGGAGACAGAAATTCAAAGCGATCATTCATGTTTTTAAGACAAACTGTGCGTTTTTCAATTTCTGCTAATAAACGATCCATGATTTCAAAAAATTATCTGCGTACATCCTCTTGCATGGTCAATCCAGCATCACGAGCTTGCTCTCCAGGCATTCTTCTCCGTCTCCTGACTCTGCGGTCTATACTGATATCCATTTCATTACAGAACTCTTCGGCGGCATCTGCAGCGTTTGATACTACTGCCTCTCGTTCATTAGTTAAAAACACGGATAAAGAGTTCATTTTTAATGCACACTGGTCCAAAGCAAGTCCCTTTCTTTGAAAATATAGCTGAGCATCATTGATTTCTTTCAGCACTGGATCCCAGAAAAATAAGTACACAATGAATATGTATGACATGATGGAGGTCAACAGAGCTTCAGCATCGCCCTTTGTGTCCAGATTTTCGGAGACCCCTTCACTCAGTTCTTCCAAGGCACTAACAACGTGAGTCAAGTTCTTCTTAAGACTAGAAACAGCATCATACTTAGCACTCCACCGCGTATCAGAGACTCGCTTGACAGTGATTTTGGAATGTTTTGTTAAGACATCCCAACGATGAGTAGAGGAAGAAAAGTAGACGAAAATTCGTTCAATTGTTCCAAAGAAAGTTACAGCATTAGGACTCAGTCCCGCGGCATGAACTCCAGCCAAGTTCAGCGAGTGGTTATTGCAAGGAATGAAAACAGCGTGTTTGCTAACATCAAGAATTCTGCGTTGAACTCCAAGATGAATACCTGCCATCATAGCAGCATTGTCATACCCTTGACCATAACAATTCTGGATATCCAGCCCATCCTCACGGAGCTTAGTGACAATGAGATCAGTAACTGCCTCAGCAGTCTTCCCCTCTAATTTAATAAAATCAACGAAGGATTCCTTCACCTCTACATTACCATCTTTAATCGACACATAGCGAATTACCTGAGACATCTGATCAATATGCGATATATCTGGTGTACTATCGAAAATTATTGCAAAGTACTTTGCACTAGACACATTATCAATTATACATTTTCGAACATTACAGCCGATTAGTGTGATGAACTCATTTTGAATGTTAGGTGACAAATACGTAGTGGATATCTTGGCAGTCATTCGTATTTTTGTAAGATGTTCCCTAATTACTGGGTCATATTTGCCCATTAGTTTTATTAACTCCAAAAAGTTTCCAGAATTGCCAGCTAGCCCAGCTTCTTCATTTAAGTTCTCTCGGTGCCCTCGGAATGCAAGATCTTGTTTTGCCAAGAACATGATGCAGTCATAAATTCGTCTCAGTATTTCTTTCCACTTAGCAGTAGCATGTTTTATTTGCAACTGATGTGCATTATCTATTGTAGCATTCAACTGAAGGCACATAGACAACTCTTTCCATTGTTCAAAGCATCGGGTATGATATGGACTGTTTTCATGTTCAGGTACTCTTGGATTCAGTTTCCTCCAGGCAAAAAATCCTTCTTCTTTTCCAAATGCACTGGAGATGTTGTTGAAGAGACGACAGCAAAAGCAATGCAAGCTACATTTTGAAGGTGAGAAGATTAGCCATGACCTTTCAATTTTTTCGCCATTTTCCAAAGTTTTGAAATACCAAACTTTTGACATTGACCTATTGTTTGAATCAGCTGGAAAGGGTCCATTCATGTTTTTCAAATGTGATGGTCCACGTTTAATGAGTTCGATTCTCAAATTGTCCGTCATTGGAACGGGCCAGTTGCCAGAATCGTTAAACAGACTCTGTGGGTGATGGGTGGGTGGGTGACTTTGTGATGTAGATGAGGGTTGATCCTGATTATTTGGGGGTTCACTTGAAGTTGCCGCTTGAACATCTATCTCTAAAGATATATCACATTGCGGTTGATCTCCTTGCTTCCCAGAAGGCACTGAAGGTGTGTCTGAGAATCCCATTAACTGATGAAATCGCTTAGCAGCACGCTTGCCTTCCTCCTCTTTTTTTTCGCGAAGATTCTTGTATGCAGCACCACTCAGTCTCTGTCGTTTGCTCATGTTTGCTAATTCAGTAAGTATCTGCAAAATAAAACAACCATTAATTATTAACATCATCAAAGCTCAAAGAATGCAAAGCCTAACCTAAATAATATAGGGAAAGTCTGAAAAATAGGGCTGGCAACCTTTCCGATGTGAAAATTTAACGCAACTATTTATGGAAATAGTGGCATTGAGGTGGCATATATAGCATTTAATGATGATTTTTCATCAAAACCATGGATATTTTGTACACAAATAACGCGCGACAATGATGAGATATAATTTTTTGGAGGGTTGCATTTTAAAACATAAAAACCCAAAATTTTGCATACTGCGCCCGCCTGACAGTAATTTGCCGTCCCTCGGGAAGTGCCGCTCGGGGCGGTCGCCCCTCTCGCCCCTCCCTTGATACGCCACTGGCTACAACGTAGCCATTATGTTCAATAGTTTTAATAATTTTGTTTAGCGTATCCCTACACTGAGTGAAAGAAAACCTTGGGACTTTCCCTTGTTGAAGGTTATATAATCTGTCTGGTTTTAATAGATTGTACAATTCCAGAAGAGAGTCAACGGTAGGCAAAATGGTTTGGAAAAGCTATGTACATTTTAAAGAGAACAGAGTATTACAAATTTCCAGTAGAGTCTCATAGAAAGATAGAAATAATGCCTGGACCACTTGAAAGATTCAGTGTAGTTGATATAACTTATTAATTGTCCCAAATTTAATTTTTTTCGTTTACATCTTAATGTTTTTGTAGGTAAGTCATATCTTGTCAACATTTTCATGGCTCGATGATAAATTGCAAAATTCAACATTTTCATACGATATTTCATCTATAAGTAACTGGTTATGAGGGCAGGATGAGAGTTGAAAGTAATTTTCTCCTTCAGTATGTCTCCCCACCCCCGAAATGAGGCGGGTTGCTGCAAAGGGTCTGAACATAGGTCGACCATGAACACGATTCTTGCAGAAAAAGAAAGGCAAGCACAGGCAAATACAATTTCCTCAAAATGAAATAGGCTCGACGTACTTAACCTAATCTAATCAAATCAACCTAAATCTAATAGATTAAGTTTGGTTAAGGTAGGACTTAGTTTTTTTATCATATTTCATTCCGGATTTTAACCCTAGCTTCGGCAGGCATCGAAGAAACGTGCATCCAGATTGCGAGTTGAGGGGCTACGCGCCCTTCCCCTCATTTAGAGAGAATTTGAAACGAAGTGAAAGTGTCAATAAACTCCTGTCTCAGACTTGAAAACCTCGAAGTTTTCAGCCATTTTAGAAGGCTAAAAATGTGGCCAGAATTCCTTGTACGTAGGTTTTATAAGGAGAAGATTTTGCAACTATTTCACAAATACTGTTTGACTGATATTAATTTATGATTTAAAGACATGTTTGTCAGCTAAATTGGATTTAAATTCCTTTAATATGACAAACCGATCCACTGTATATCAACTTATACCAATGTTTCCCAAAATGACAAAAATAAGTGATTAAAAATTGAAACAATGTTAAGACAGACATGGACATTTAAAAAAACAAAAAACAAAACCAAACGCGATTTATTTCGTCCCTACAAAGACTGCATAAGCTTAGTTTGAAGTTATGTAATGTTGGGTGGGGGCTGGATATTGAACACTGAGAACCGAAAAATCTCCGGAATTTTTCCAAAGAAGAACAAATGGCATTGGAGTGTCTTGACGCCGCAGAGGTTCAAAATCACTGGCTTGCACAATGCCCTTCATACTGTACTTATTATACAGGGTGGTCCAAAAGTCCCTATCTATTTTGCTGAAATAGTAGTATTTAGGATAAAAATTTAGTAACACAATTAGGTAGATATATGAGTATATTTATTTATCAAGCTTAGGTTTAAAATTTGACGTGAGCACCATCAGTGTCTCTGCAAATCTCAAATCTGTCTACTACATTGCGGAACACATTCTCAAGTATCTCTGAGATTATTTTAGTGACTGCCATGAAAATGCCTGTTCGCAGATACTGCAGGTCTGTGACTCTTGTTTTGTAAACCTCAGACTTTATGAAGTCCACGCAAACAAGTCTAATGGTGTTAAATCCGGAGATCGTGCCCAGGGCCTGTTTCCACCACATCCGATCGAGCGATTTGGTAAGAGCTCTTCAAGCTACGCCCGAACTATGTTTGCATAGTGACATGGAAATCCATCTTGTTGAAAAACAACAGTGTTGAGAATGGCATTTGAACGAAGCTGGGGTTCAAGAAACTGCTGAAGCATGTCAAGATAAATCGACCTTGTTACCGTAGCTTCTGCAAAGAGAAAAGGTCCGTAAATTTTCAATCTTGTCATACCCAACCAGACATTAACTTTGGGAGAATCTCTCTCCCATTTGCAGAACTCGGTTGGTTTTTCATTAGCCCAGATACGGCACTTATGTCGATTAACCTTTCCGCATGTGTGGAATGTCGCCTCATTACTGAAGATAATGTGGTTTAATAAGTTTTCGGTATGAATTTTTTCAATCAACCTAGCGGTCGTCTTGGATAATCCTCTTTGTGTAGCACTTGAATATGGTAACTTTTCTTTTTTAATGATGATTTTAAAATCCTTAAAACAGTCGTTTTTGGTATGTAGCTCCAGTCTAGCGTGATGCGAGTTGAATTCTAGGATTTGTTTCAAAGGCTTCTCTTACCAATTCGACACTTCCTGAGAGGTACCTGGACTTCAGATCTTGCCTCATCATTAACAGATCATATTCTTTTAAATTTATTGACCAGCTCGCGAATTGCTTGTCTGTACGTCCTGGTTTGTGAAATCATCATCGAATTTTTCTCGAATTTCTTGCGCTTCTTCCTTGGATACGTAGTGTTACTACCATCACACGTTCTATACATACATCATCATCTATTGCCTGTAGAAAATAAAATAGAAATATTATTGTTCAGCAAAATAGATAGGGAGTTTTGAAACCCTGTACTTATTTAAAAAAAAATATTAACTAAAATTTAATTATTTTTTAAGTGGAACATTTAATAGTTAATCGCACACAAATTTATATTTCAAAGAAAAGTCTGTTTATATTAAATATGTATAAAAATATTTAATTCATTTTTACGAGAAAATAATCCCAAAATGCAGTACTTTTTATGCAAATAAAATTCCTCGATTCTTGAACATAAAATTCATGGCAAACTGCTTTAATTTACGCCTTACAATATATTCAAACGAATTTATTACTTTGTATAAATTAGTTAGCGTCCGTAGCTCAGTGAGTAACACTGTTTCCTTATAAGCGAAGTCAGTGAGGTCAGAGGTTTGAATCCCGAGGATACTGGTAATATAATAATAATAATAATAATAACAGGAGTTAGAGCAATGAGTCGCATTAGTTGGCCTGAGCGGCTGTGCCACTTTCTGGCCCTCTTGACTGATAACACTGTGTAACACTGATTCTGTTTATATAGAATTTTTTATGTTTTTATATGCATTTATGGGCGCTGAGTCCAAATCTGGCCTTGGTTTGTGTATCATCAATGGTTTCAGAGATAATCCACTTTTCATGTTTTACCAGTTTAATGTTGTTATGGGCGCAGCAATATCAGAATAATCAGGAATTGTTGAGAACAATCCGGATGTTCGTTGAGTTTCTTGCTCTAGAAATTGCCCGAAACTTCCACTGTGCTATATAAAGAAGAGCGCAGAGTCTGAGAAGTCAGTAAGTGTGAGCACACAGAGAAAGCAGGTTGTTTGTCTGATGGTTATCAGCACTGAGGTACTGTGTTTCTGTGCTTCCCTGTGCTGACGATTTGAGTGTTATCGATCCTTTTTTATTGCAAACATTATTTCAGTGTTGTGAATACATCTTTTTTCTGGAATCTGTAATCTGTTGCAGATTTAATAACTCTCTCTCTATATCTGCAGGTTTATGATTAATGTAGTACAGTTGGTAAAGAGAGTAGCAACTGGAGCTTGTAAACACTCGCCGGATATATTCTGCTACGTTTGTGGGTATTACATAGGCCCCAAGCAAGTATCGCACAAGATTGTGAAAGGCACCAAGTTCTGGATCGCGTATCGGCTCTATTTTGGTATGCCTATGGGTGACCAAGATAAGCCCTGGGCACCCCATGTGATCTGTGGAAGCTGCCGCTCCACACTTGAAGGGTGGCTGCGGGGAGTACGCAAGGCAATGCCCTTTGCGGTACCCAGAATATGGAGAGAACCAAAGAGCCACCACGACGATTGCTACTACTGCATGGTAGATGTTTCTAAGTACAGGAAAGTTAAAGGAAGGCAGACTCTTCAGTATCCAAGCATAGCGTCGTCCATAGCTCCTGTACCACATGGCGAAGGTCTTCTAATACAACGTCCATCAGAACAGGTATCTAGCCATTACTTACCTTCTGTATTTACATATGTGGGTCATTATGTGTCGATTTTCTTAGTGCTGAGCTGCTCTTCTACATATATAGCTATGCCTATATATTGTTTCTTTGCTTTGCAGGTTGAAAATGAGGATGCAGCTAGCTCATCTGAGATGTCGGCTGGTGAGGAGTCATGATGAAGAATATCTAGTAACTTTCAGTACAAACCCTCACTTTCCAATCAGAGGGAATTGGACGACTTAATTAGAGATTTGGGTCTGACGAAATCAGGGTCTGAGCTTCTGACCTCCAGACTCAAAGAGGGAATTGTTTTGGAGAAGACTGCAAGAGCACTGTATACCGAAAGCGGCATGAAGAGTTTGCAAGGTTCTACGATGTCAATGGCTCTCTCGTATTGCAGCGAGGTTAATGGTCATTCAACACATACCCTCAGAGTGGCGCTGTTTATTGACAGTTCAACTCGGAGTTTAAAGCTGTTCTACTCCACAATGGGAAAAATATCCATCTATACCAGTTGCACATTCTGTTCAATGAAAGAAGACTAAGAAAATGAAACAACTGCTCACTCAAATCAGGTATGAACGATATAACTGGGACGTGTGTGGTGATTTCAAATGATTGGTTCCTGTTAGGTTTACAAGGAGGGTTTACTAAATATTCATGTTTTCTTTGCCTGTGGGATAGCAGGGCTTCAACTGAGCACTATAAACAGTTCAGTGGCCTCCACGTGAAGGACTGCAACCGGAAAGTACAATGTACTCAGGGAACCTCTTGTGAAGCCTGACATAGTTCTGCTACACCTCTCCTATTAAGTTGGGTCTAATTAAGCAGTTTGTAACTGCGTTAGATTTTGGAGGGGAAGTTTCCAACGATTCGGGTCATGTTCCTTAAACTCTCTGAGGCCAAAGTCAAGGCTGGCATCTTTGTAGGACACAAGTCAAGGGCTGTTGAATCAAAGAACCTTGAAGCCAAGATGACTCCGATCCGAAAAAGAGCTTGGTGTGCTTTCCGTGATGTGGTTCGTGGGTTTTTAGGCAACCATTAAGCACCAAACTATAAGGAGTTAGTGTCAAACTTGATTAAGTGCTATGGCAAAATGGGGTGCCGTATGTCTTTAAAATTACACTATCTGCATTCACATCTAGACTTTTTTCGTGATAACCTGGGCGATGTGAATGAAGAACATGGCGAAAGATTCCATCAAGATATTCAAACGATGGAGAAAAGGTACCAGGGCCATTGGGATGCTTCCATGATGGGAGACTACGTATGGTCGCTGATCAGAAAGGATAAGAATGTTCATACGCGGAAGTCGCGTTCTTCAGTGCATTTCTAAGGAACGCACAGTGCATAACGAGGCTTGTTATTCTCTTATCGGTTCTCCTCATGATATATATTATATCCTTTGCACCATTTTGGGTTTGTCAAACAATTTTGGCTCAATAAACATTAATTTCCAATAGTGTTTATATACTTTGCCATATGAAAAGTGTGATAACCTATATTTTTGAAACGGTTGATGATAGAGCAAAACCAATATCATTTTTGGAATCAGCGCCCCGAAATCATTTTTCAAATTTTGTTACCCAGTGTAATTATTATTACATGAACTGGTAATTGTTCTGCTGAAATAATCTTTACCTCTCAGATTAATACTACCAAAGAGAGAGGAAAGATAAAAGGACCTCTTTTTCTCTTCACCGCTATATCTCTCTACCTCACTTCTTGGATAATTGAGAAATGAGAAATTCTCTTTCGCCCGAGATGTTGACTTTCGCCGTTGGCATCTGTTGTCATTTTATGAAGGGCCCATTGGCCTCCGTTCGTAGCTAACAATCCTCGGGATTCTAATTTCCAAAACTGCATAAAGATTTTCCTCTCATCAGTTGTATTATCCTCCCAATCTCTCTTCTCGGTTACGCAATGTGACCACATCTCATTTTGCTTCCGAGAGTTACAATATTTTTATTTTTGTTTGCTGCGTAATTGAATTATCGCATACCCAATTCCCCTCACTTTGTTTTCCTTTGAGATGGTCTTTTAAGTTATTAGACTTTATTTAAAACATTAAGGAAAGCTTAAACGCACTCCTGTTTAGTAAGAAAAAAGTTTTTATTTTAAATTACTCGAACTAGAATAGATTAGTCTTAAAAAATGCGTTCTCATGAATAATTTTCAGAATCTCTGTGGAAAAACTATTTACAATTCAGTGAATTCACCATAAAACATAGAGCAAGATAGTGGAAATGAAAAAAAAATTAGTCCATCGCTTCCATACATTTGAGTTAAGTTCTTACTATACGCCTTTAGAAGTTAAAAAAAGATAATTGGCTATGTTGGGATTGCAAAATAAGGATTGTTACATAAATGGGAAAACATAAGTTAGGATTTAATAGAAGGGGATAAATTCCTCGTAGGCCTCAGATGAATTTGGAAAAACAAGTACGTGAATTTCGGCATGAAACCAGAAAAACGGGTCTCAACGTATTTGTATTGGAGTATGTGACATTGTTTTATCACCCAGTGAGGTGTGATAATATCAGTCACGTCATGCCCAATCCTTTATTCATCCTGTATTAGTGTTAAAATAGTACTTGAGATAAATATCAAAACAATTTAATCGTGTCAAATAGGTCAACTTATATAAGTTAATGAAATAATATGAAACAGATAGGAATTTGTAAAACTCGTAAAATAGTGTATGCAAAAATTGTCTAAGTTCCAGGTTTACAAGATAAATGGACAAAAGATTGTTCCCCAGTGCGAGATGAAAATCCGAAGTGCAGAAGGGAGGAAGGGAGACAAAGGGCGTAGCACAAATGAATCAATCAATTAGGCAGTCGAGAACAGGCCATCAGCGATAGAGCTGTGACAGTCCATCAGTGAGAGTGTGATAGGCAATGTTCCCTCTAATTTTTTTTAGTCCATGTGCGCAAGAAATTTTCGTTGTGCATACATTTAGATTTATGGTGAAAAATTGTGCAAACTTTTCTGAGCGCTATTATCTTCAAAATGAAATATATATATACAGGGTGTACATAAAGTCAGGATCTATTTTTGTGAAGCACTTTGAAATTATATGGAATTCAATCATAAAATGATAAAGTGGTAACATTTATTAAATAATTAAGAGTAGGATTCGACGTGACGCCCATCAGTATCCCTGCACAGCTGAAATCGTTCCGTAGCATTTCTAAACACATTCTGGAGCATTTGCGGGGTTATGTTATCTGCAGCAGTTCGTATACGTGTACGTAAGTTTTCAAGACTCGTAATCTTCGTTTGATAGACGTGCGATTTGATAAAGCCCCATGCAAAGAAATCTAAAGGGGTTAAATCTGGTGATCTCGCTGGCCAAGGTCTGTTGCTTCCGCGTCCGATCCAGCGATTTGGAAAACGTCCATTTAGATAATCCTGAACAATTTTGGCATAGTGACAAGGAGCACCATCATGTTGATAGACGACGGTACTAACAATCCTATCCCCGTCGTCTATCACCATGATGGTGCTCCTTGTCACTATGCCAAAATTGTTCAGGATTATCTAAATGGACGTTTTCCAAATCGCTGGATCGGACGCGGAAGCAACCAAAGACCTTGGCCAGCGAGATCACCAGATTTAACCCTTTAGATTTCTTTGCATGGGGCTTTATCAAATCGCACGTCTATCAGACGAAGATTACGAGTCTTGAAAACTTACGTACACGTATACGAACTGCTGCAGATAACATAACCCCGCAAATGCTCCAGAATGTGTTTAGAAATGCTACGGAACGATTTCAGCTGTGCAGGGATACTGATGGGCGTCACGTCGAATCCTACTCTTAATTATTTAATAAATGTTACCACTTTATCATTTTATGATTGAATTCCATATAATTTCAAAGTGCTTCACAAAAATAGATCCTGACTTTATGTACACCCTGTATATATATATAAATATTAAATACTTAATAAATATTATTTCCATAAGGTGATAGCTTGATCATTACGGTACTATTAAATGGATATTAAAAACTGTTTACAATATTATATATTCTTAAAAAGAAAACATTTTATCCATTCTAAAAATATGAATAAAATAAAAAATAGTAAAATAAAATTCAACAAAATAAAGAAATAAAATAAAAATAACATTAATTGAAAATTACTATTTTAGTTATCATTTCTCAAAACAATTTTTAGCATTTAGCAATTTAAAATAGACTATCAAGATAAATAATTTTATTTTTTATTTTTTATGAATTATGAGATAATTACTAGGGATGTGCCGGATAGTGATTTTGCCGGATAACCGGATAACTAAAGAAGGCTGGGGGCCCTGATATTTAGGTGATCCGATGTTGTTTTTTTCTGGTGTTCCTGTTCATTATATATATATATGGTATTTTTTAACGTGTTTCATACCCTATTCATGGTCGGATCCGGGTGGGGCCTAGGGAGCACGTGTCCCCTAGGCTAGATCCCCAAAGGACGAATGGAACTTGTGAACGTTGTCATACAGTTGACCACCAGATCATGATAATTAGGTCTATGTATCACTGCATTATGTGAACTGTCTGTGATAATACAGTGTAATTGAACATAAAATTCATGATTACTAATCATGTATTTTATGTTCAGTTATACTGTATTATAATTGTGTAGTATACTGTAAGTATTACAGTATTGTATTATACTGTAATTATTACAAGCTTATCACAATTGAAATGCACCGAATTTGATAAATATTTTATTAGTAATCATATTATTTTCATGTCTTTATTATGTCTTTAGAAAAATATTTTTTTGTCAGTGCAACTATCACTACCACACCATTGAAAACTGTGGCCTATGTATGTATGGAAAAACTATACACGCTTACAACATGGTATCGTATGTGGTACTTTATTTCATAATTAAACATAAATTATTAATTAATTGAATTAAATATCTACAAAATTGCCTCGGGATTGGCGACATAGCCTATTGGGAATGAAAATAATTGGCATACATACATAAAACCCAATATGAAGGCATTGGGTCCACCCAACCACAAAAAAAATTATTATTTCGTGTTCAAAATTTTCCACTGCTGACTCATGAAAATTACATCAAGAGAAGAGTCAACGAACTTTGAAGAATCAGCAGATTCCTAACGATTTATACTGGCGGCACTCTGAGCTGCTTATGTTACAGCGATGCTTTTTAAGCAAGGAAGATGTTCTTTATCTTCCTATAAGTTCTGAGTGAAATCCTCTTAATATAAAACCTAATAACTATAAAAGGATAGGCCTATTCCTTTAGGTATTTAAGTGTAGTGACTGCTTATATTAATTACATCAAAGCAACTCGTTGTGTAACTCCATCGTACCGCGGCCCTACATCGAAAAACATCGTCGCGTCCTACAAACAGAAGCGAGACCCAACGAAATAATAAGGCAAGGCAATTCCTTTCTTTACCATTAGGCAGCGCAAATACCGAAGGCAAATAAACATAAAGAGGTCCTTTAAAGACCTACATATACATAACTCTCTAACGAAAAAACATAGGGCTTTTGTCGTTAACTCTCAACTGTAATCTGCTGGAAATTTCCAACGGATGAGGGTATCAGGCAATCAACCCATAGCCCTATATAGTTTTTTCATAGTATGCATTATAATATAATTTAAATGTGGATCATCCCCTTGGAGGAGTGTGAGTTTTTGATACCTATCGGCTCACGAACAGGAAACCTGTTTCCTGTTGCTACCTCAAAGTATGGTGGGTGAAGCGTATGGTACATAAAAAATGTGGATGAATTAAAATACTCGGCATGCTGTCCGTTTGGTGTCCCCCCCCGTCCCCCCCCCTAGACTATCCTCCCTGGATCCGCCCCTGCTATTGTGATTCATCTATGGTTTAAGTAATGACCACAAGTGGATCAATGACAATTGTCTAAACATCCATTGTGTTGGGACTAGCAACGCCGTCCTTAAGGAGCTAACCTATCGAGTGGTCACATCGTTCCCAGTGATTGTGGTGAACTCTTGTTAAGAATTTCAATAACACTGCCCTGCGCTGTACGAGTTGTTTAGAAAATTGTAGTATTTTAGTAAAGCCCATGATATGTGAGTTAAGATACAATGCATAATTTGTATCTGGCGGGCGCGTCAGGATTGATAGGAATGTGACGTAGGTTATTCTACCCAAGCACTTCTATTTCTTGAGAAATGTACCTCTCTCATATGACGAAAAGGGCATCTACATTTCCAATTATGGTTGGTTTGCTATGAGTTTCATATGCGTAAGATCTAATTTTATTTCAAAATTGAACTAATGTACATTTTTGTTTCAGATTTGGATTAAATATGCTCAGAGTTTGTAATAATACACCTAATTCATTCTGTTATACATGCAGACGATTTACTACTACTAAACAAAGGCAAGAAATCATCGTACAAGTACGAAAGCATTACCACGCCTACTTTCGCTATAAGATCGGCGACCAGGACAAGGTTTGACCTCCACATTATGTTTGTAAGTCATGTGTGGAATGTTTACGTCAGTGGGCTTGTGGGAAGAAGAAGGAAATGCCTTTCGGCATCCCCATGATTTGGAGAGAACCGAGAAATCACTACGACGATTGCTACTTCTGCATGACAAACGTGGCTGGATATAATAAAAAAATAAGAGGCACATTACATATACGAGTATTCCATCAGCCATCCTCCCTGTGCCACATTCGTGAAATTCTTGTGCCGAAGCCGCCTCTTGATTTTAAAAATTTTGATTCAGATGTAGACAACAACTCAATAACAGCAGAATCGTGTTCAAATGAACATGACGAAGAATATACTGTGGCCGAAAATCAGTCACCAAAATTGATAAGTCAGAGTGATCTCAATGACCTAGTAAGAGATTTAGCATTACCGAAAGATTCGGCAAGAACTTCTGGGATCAAGGCTCAAAGAATGGAATCTACTCGCTCTTTCGACATCATTCTACTGATACAGACATCGTGAAAAAGATTTCATAAATTTTTTTGCGACTGAAGGATTACTGGTATACAGCAATGATATAGTAGGTCTGGTAAAGGTGATGGGCAAAGACTACCAACCATGTGACTGGCGCCTATTTATTGATTCCCCAAAGCGAAGTTTGAAAGCTGTCTTACTGTGTAATGGAAACAAAGTTGCCTCTCTGCCTATAAGGCATTTAGTTCATTTGAAACAGACTCGTGGAAATCTTTCATTTCTTTTAAACAAGATAAAACTAGGAAAAGCACAAATAGTTTGTTTGTGGTGATCTTAAGGTGATCGGCTTTCTTTTAGGTCAACAGGCTAGCTTTACAAAATACCCATGCTTTTTATCAAGCAAACATCATTGCTAATCCACTGGTAGATCGTAAGAAGATACCGTTACCTCCACTCCACATAAAGCTTGGATTAATGAAAAATTTCGTCAAAGGTCTCAACAAAGAAGTGTAGTGAATACTCTTATTTTAGTTTCAAGATAAATTTAATTTTACCGTCTTGAATTTCGGAATAGCTATAAATTCATTTTAAATTAGTTACCCATCATAATTCAATTGTAAACCACATTAATACTAATTTTATGTATACTGTATTATTTTATTGTATGTAAACATAATTAATTATATATCACAATTGTCAGTTAATTATTTATATTCAAATAATTATTTTAATCTAATACCATGTCCATTTTGCAAATAAATAATAGAAATCCAAGGGTTATATTTTCCATCCTTGGTACTGTCGCAGTTTCGCCTAACGGACTCAATACGGCTAGTGAGATAATCACTGGTTGGCACTTAACCAGCGGCAGTGCTTATGGCTACATCATCCAGGTTAACCTATACCGGATAGATGCGCTACGGTCCCAAGCTGTAGCTTGCCTAGGCCCAACGACGACGACGACGAAAACCAACAATTGGTGACCCCGGAGTTGGATTCCCCCCTTTTACCCGAACGACTAGGACCAGACTGTAACGTCGTTCGTGCCCATCACCCCCTTCACCCGAGCGACTAGGACCAGACTGTAACGTCGCTCGTGCCCTCTGCCCCTCACCCCTGCCCGTGCGCTCTGTGCCTGCGCTCGTCTCAACCTCCACTCCTTCGTTGGTAACTTGTCGTCTTGCTTGTACGTCAGCAAGCATAGGAGAAGATGCCTGACGACGCTGGTGCCATCTCCCACTTGAGCGTAAAGCTCCCCGTCTTCTGGCCGGGTGATCCATTTATTTGGTTCCACCAAGTGGAATCACAATTCAACTTGGGAAGGATCACCGCTAGCAGGACAAAATACGATCATGTTTTGTCCTCTCTACCAGCGAGCATCATCTCTGAAGTCCGTGACGTCATCGTGTCTACTTCCACGAGTGAGGACCCATACAACGATCTGAAGTCTGCCATCCTGTGCCGCACCACTGTCTCCGAGCGTGAGAAACTACATCAGTTAATCTCAAAAGAAGAACTTGGAGACCGTAAGCCCACTCAAATGCTGAGGGCTATGCAGTGCGCTCTAGGCGAACGCGCACAAACCTTCGATGAGGACATCTTTAGACAGTTGTTCTTGCAGAAACTTCCTCCATCAGCTCAGCGTGTCTTGGCCACTATGGATCCTGCTACTCCAGTTGATAAACTAGCAGAAACTGCCGACAAAGTAGTGGAGATTGACACAGCTCCGGTCAACAACGTGAACACACAATCGGAACTGGAGTTGAAAGTGGAAGAGTTAAGTCAACAACTCAACCACGTTTGTTCTCTGCTACAAAATCAACGGCAAAGAAGCCATTCTCGGTCAAGATTTACGAAGAGGCATCGTTCGAGTTCCGGGAAGATCTGCTTCTACCACTCTAAATTTGGAAAGAAGGCTAGGAAGTGCATCTCCCCTTGCAATTTTTCGTCGGAAAACCCCAGCAGCGAGTCCTAATGGCGTCTAGTACTCGCACTGCCAACCTGTTATTCATAAAGGACAGGAACTCTGGTGTCAATTTCTTGGTCGATACCGGAGCGTCAGTCAGTGTATTCCCTCAAAAATCTGGTCATACGCACTCGGAATCTCCGCCTCTATACGCTGCTAACGGTTCACGCATACCCACGTACGGTACTCAGTCGCGTGAACTAAACTTGGGCCTTCACCGATCCTTCAAGTGGATTTTCATCTGTGCTCAAGTGCAGCATCCCATAATCGGCGCTGACTTCCTCCAGCATTTCAAACTCCTGGTGGATCTTGACAAGCGACGCTTATGCGACCAGGCCACACTGCTTTCTGTTCTTGCCAAACAGGTTGCCCTTCCGGACGCCTCGAACTCTGCACTTTCCCTCGTTCCCCCTAATTCCATGTACCAGTGCCTTTTCAGCGATATCCAGGAATTCTTCAACCGATGCAGATGGGGTACCATTAAGCACACCATTACCCATCACATTACAACAAAAGGTCCCCCTGTGTTTGCAAAACCCAGACGTCTTGCCCCGGACAAACTGAAAGCTGCCAAATCGGAATTCCAGCTTATGATAGATCTTGGGATAATAAGACCTTCCAAAAGCAGTTGGTCCTCTCCCCTACACCTGGTCCAGAAGAAGTCAGGAGACTGGAGACCATGTGGGGATTACCGGTTTTTGAATTCGACAACCATCCCGGACCGATATCCGGTACCAAATGTCCAAGACTTTACTTCTCTTCTCCACGGCAAATCTATCTTCAGTAAAATAGACCTCGTTAAGGCTTTCCACCACATTCCCGTAGAGCCTTCGGATATTCCCAAGACTGCAGTTTGTACACCATTTGGGTTATTCGAATTTGTGAAGATGCCGTTCGGGCTACGGAATGCTGCGCAAACCTTTCAGAGGTTTATAGATGAGGTCACCAGAGGCTTAGACTTTGTTTATGCCTACATCGATGATTTGCTTGTGGCCAGCTCAACGGAAGAGGAACATAAGGAACATCTTTCACTCCTCTTTCAACGCTTAGAACAATACGGTGTTACTATTAATGCATCTAAGTGTGTGTTTGCACAGCCAACCTTGGAATTTCTTGGTCACACGATTTCGCAGCACGGAATTACCCCCCTTCAGGACAAGTGTGAAGTGATAAAAAATTACCCTATGCCAAATAATCAGCGTGAGTTACGTCGGTTTCTAGGTTTGGTAAATTATTACCACAAGTTCATTAAAAACTGTGCCAGTGTTCTTGCTCCTCTACACGCTATGATCACACACAAACGCAAGGTAACGAAATTGGTATGGTGTAGCGATAGTTTACAGGCGTTCGACAATGCCAAAAATGCTATCAATAGTGCATTGTCTCTGTCATTTCCTATCAGTGATGCCCCCCTAACTCTGACGGTCGATGCATCAGATGTTGCGATCGGTGGGGTGTTGAACAAACCATTAACGGTCAACAAGCACCCATCGCGTTTTACTCGAAAAAGCTGCAGCCAGCCCAAACGCGTTATAGTGCTTTCGGACGTGAACTTCTTGCTATTTACTTAAACGTGAAGCATTTTCAACATTTCCTTGAAGGCCGAGAGTTTTGTGTTTTTACCGACCACAAACCTTTGGTCACTGTCTTCAATAAAAACAGCTGTAACCACTCTCCCAGAGTCATCAGGCAACTCGATTATATCGCAATTTACCACAGATATCCGCCACATCAAAGGTGTCTTGAACACTCCAGCGGATGCACTTTCAAGAATAGAGATTACTTCTGTTACCCTCAGCTCTACACTGTGGAATGCTATTGCACAGGATCAAGATAAGGATACGGAACTACAAGACCTGCTCAGAGAAGACTCCACTCACTCACTTTCCCTCAAGAAAATGAGTATGCCAGGATTGTCTGTGCCCCTCTATTGCGACGTATCAACAGCTGCTATTCGCCCTTATGTCCCTCCATGTCACAGACAAGCAGTCTTCACGGATCTTCATAAGCCCTCCCATCCTGGTATCCGTGCTTCGCAACACCTGGTTACCTCTCGCTTTGTTTGGCCCTCGATGCGGAAGGATGTCAAACATTGGACCAAAACGTGCCTTGCCTGCCAGCGTGCCAAAGTCCAAAGGCACACCAGGTCCCCCTTTGACGCATTTCCGCCCCCATCCCAGCGATTTGAGGTAATTCATGTAGACATTGTTGGCCCTCTTCCAGTGATTCAAGGCCAACGTTATCTGCTCACCTGTCTCGACCGCTTTTCCAGATGGCCTGAAGCCATCCCACTTCCTGATATCCAAGCGGACACTGTTGCAAGAGCCTTTCTTCATGGATGGGTATCATGCGCATACCTGTGCGTATCATCCGCAAGCTAACGGCCTCGTCGAACGCTTCCATCGCCAGCTGAAGTCATCCCTTATGTGTCACGAAGACTCCCATTGGATGGATAAGCTCCCACTCGTGTTGCTTGGTATTCGCTTGCATTTAAGAGTGATCTGAAGACTACAGCGGCTGAACTAGTCTATGGAACAACACTGCGGCTACCAGGTGGCTACTTCACTGCAGGGGATAAGTCATGTGATCCTACGGAATTCGCTCAAACACTTTCCTCTCACATGCAGTCCCTTCAGCCTGTTCCCCCTCGATTGACTAGCCAACAGAACATCTTTGTTTCCCCAGCCCTCCAGTCTTGCACCCACGTTTTCGTTCGTGTACCTGTCCCAAAACGGCCTCTCCAATGTCCATATGACGGGCCCTATGAAGTTCTCCGACGTACGCGCAAATCATTTCTCATCCAGCGCGGTTCCAAGGTCGACAAGGTTTCTATCGATCGTCTTAAGCCTGCGTTTTTGGAATCAACCTTAAGCGAGGTACATGTAGCTACCAAAAAGGTCCAGGGGAAATCTGTGTCGTTCGGAACTCTTTGAACTTCCTCTCTGGTGGGGGAGTGTGTAGTGAATACTCTTATTTTAGTTTCAAGATAAATGTTAATTTTACCGTCTTGAATTTCGGAATAGCTATAAATTCATTTTAAATTAGTTACCCATCATAATTCAATTGTAAACCACATTAATACTAATTTTATGTATACTGTATTATTTTATTGTATGTAAACATAATTAATTATATATCACAATTGTCAGTTAATTATTTATATTCAAATAATTATTTTAATCTAATACCATGTCCATTTTGCAAATAAATAATAGAAATCCAAGGGTTATATTTTCCATCCTTGGTACTGTCGCAGTTTCGCCTAACGGACTCAATACGGCTAGTGAGATAATCACTGGTTGGCACTTAACCAGCAGCAGTGCTTATGGCTACATCATCCAGGTTAACCTATACCGGATAGATGCGCTACGGTCCCAAGCCGTAGCTTGCCTAGGCCCAACGACGACGACGACGAAAACCAACAGAAGGATGTGGCATTTTGTCAAAAATTCCCCCAAATTAGTCACGCTAAGTTGAAGGAAGGAGTGTTCGTTGGTCCTCAAATACAGCAACTCTTAAGCGATCCAGCATTTGAAGATGCATTGACAGGTCATGAAAAAGATGCTTGACTAGCTTTTAAGGCTGTTGTGAACAACTTCCTTGATAACAGGAAATCTGACGACTGCAAAGAAATAGTTAAAGACATGATCCGAAAATATCGCTTGGTGGGATGTAACACGAGTGTTAAGATACACTTCCTAGACTCTCATCTTTATTTTTTCTTGAAAACTTGGGCGCGGTAAGTGAGGAACAGGGAGAAAGATTCCACCAGGATACTTCAGAAATGGAATGGCGGTATCAGGGAAGATGGGATATTCGAATGATCCCAGACTATTGCTGGAGTCTAAAGAGAGTCGTACCGAAATCAGTACACAAGAGAAAATCGACGTAAAGGAAGTTTCTTTAGCAACTGACTGCTCTAATAAATTCAATGCGTTACTGTTGATGAAATAGTTGATTCAGTCATTCACAAGTTTTATATAAAATATACTGTATCTTACTTAAATCCATATCTACATGTATTATATATATTAGTGTGTATATATGTAGTAATAATGTGAGTATGTGTGTGTGTGTGTGTATAATATGTGTTTCTGGGCATGTATTACTACTGTAAAATGTTTGAAATGAATAACATATGCCATATGATTCGTCTGTTCTCTTATCCAATTGGTAACATTTTCTTATCTATACGTTACGTGTGATTGTGGAATATCTAGATGTGATAGGAAAGAACTAAATATACAGCTGAAAAGAGCATGCCTTTATTGCCTAGAATCACCCATTTTCATTGAAACAACTCACAAAAAATTTGAATTTGCAGGGCGGTGTAATCAGAACGTTGTGTAAAAAAAGTAGGCCCCGGTTCGAAACGAGGCCGTGGTTAACATCCTGTAAACTGGCCTACTCTCTTATGAGATAGGCTTAAATAATTTTTTTCCACGTACTGTATGCTGATAGGCCTAACCCAGCTAAGCTTAAGGTTAAGCTGGCTTTCGCTAACAAATTCGTAATCATATAACCCGAGTAAAGTCCTCGTTATTATTTCCCAGGTTTACGGGTGTAACAAGAACACGGTAATTGGGGGACAACTTTTCATTGGTGGCCAGCTACGGGATTCGTGTTATTTCCACGAAGTCTCCGTAAATGTTACTGGTTGAAAGGGCATTGCCACCACCAGGCAACCACATGGAGTCCTTAGTTTTCAAGGGAACAAGCAAAACAATAGTTTTGTAAATAATATAAGCCTACATTGTTGAGTTAACTGAGTTCGGAAAAAATTAATAGGTCTAAATGATTGAACCTAAGAATTTTATTAAAAAAATCTATAAAATTAATCGTCTAAACTGGTGAATAACACCAGTACACATTTGAAAACCTGTCGATCGATTTTACAAACTAGTTGGTGATTCTATATAATTTGAGTGCGCTGATCTCAAAAATATAGTTAGTTTTTCCCTATCACGTATGGTTTTCTTACTACATGGTGTGTCATAAATCCCCCATTTATCCCAAATGTGAACCATCTTATCGAGACCAACATTGGATTGCACATGCTAAACCATAAATTTTGTTGTTATAGACTACAGTAACGCTTACATAATAATGTAGGGTAAATATATATAACAACCAGTCCGTTCTCAGCAAAATACTCTCTCCCCTCCCATCAATGGGTGGTTAACATTTGGGGACAGATGAGGTATTACAACAACCCTTGTAGCACGAAATCTTTAGGTGATAGAGTAAAACCTAATTAAAGCAGAATTAAATAGCTCCTAGCTCTTGGACAAGCATATTGCTTGTTTATGAAAGAATAAAAAAATAACTGAAAGAAACAAAATATATTTACTTCTTTACTTGCAAACATTTCAGGACTTATTCCAAAGACTTAAGACTACGAAGGTAGATCTGACTAATGACGACTAAACCGGTGCTTCTTTGATGTTTTCTTATGCTGTGCGTTAGGCTGATCTCGTTGCAGACACCAGCAGTTTAGGAGGATCTCGGTCAGCTGTTGGCTGTTCATAAACATCATCATTGTCTGGATTTGGAGCTGAATCAGAATCTGAATTGTATTGATCCAGACTCTCGGGTGGGCGGGGATTAGGAACTTCTGGACCATGGGGTACCGGCCTTATTGCAGATGGAAGACTTGGGTATTGAAGGCTCTCTTTATTCTTTGCATTATAACCTTTAACATTGCAAGAACAGAAGTAGCAGTCGTCGGTATGGTTTCTAGGCTCGCGCCATACCATAGGGATCCCAAATGGCAAACTTTTCTTTTTACCTTTGCTCCAATTCCTTAGTGCCGCAACACACGTAAGACAAACCTTGTGTGGAGCCCAACTTTTGTCTTGATCTAATTTAATTCCAAAATAAGCATGATAAGCTCTCTTAATGAAGGTCGTTACATTTGTCCTTTGTTTTACAACAACATACCGACCACAAATATAACAAAATATGTCTGGACTATGGGTACATCCTCTAGAAGTCATTATTAAAATTTTAAAGACGTAATGTTAGAATTATCTATCTGAAAAATATGAAAAAACGAAATTAATTAAAGATAAAAGAGGTAAAAAATTACAAAACGCCCCAAAATTGTTTTGCTAATAACTTTAAAATTGTAGGTGATTGAAAAAAACGTAGCATTTTTTAATTCAGCGCAGCGAACTGCTTCAGAATCACAACTCAAAATAAAGAAATCGATTTTCATGCAGACCGGTGTAATGAGAGCTTTAGTAGAATTTATAAAAAAGTGAGCAAATCACTGGGGAACACAACTTTTGGTGACTTAGATGTTAGACCTGTTTCTGGGTATATTGAGGTCGCTGATTCTAAAAATGACATTAGTTTTTCTCCATCAGCTCTGCTTATCAAGATATGATATATATCTATATATATTTCTATATAATGTATATAATATATAATTGCTGACTGGCAATCACTGTTGTTGTCAATTGAATACAAAAGTATGATGAATGTCAGCAAAAATAGTGTATTAACATCAAACAAGCATAAGGTACGAAAAATATTTCTTAAATTCAAACAAGCTTGAGACACGAACGGCAAAAAAAGTTCTTTCATTGAGACATCTCACATAAACCGCGTTTCTGAGATTTCTTGCGATGAGATGTGCCAGGACATTCGCGTTGGATGCTCCAGCAGTAATCTGCCATCATGTGAGTATCCCATCGTCCGCGGTACCGTTCTTCCATGGTCCTTAGTTCTTGGTGAAATCGTTCACCCTGTTCCTCGCTTAGATCACCGAGGTTATCTGGGAAACGATCCAAATGACTGTGGAGGTAATGCAGTTTGATGCTCATTTTACAGCCAAGTTTACAAAAAGAAGAGAGCATATTCTCCACTAGTTCACCGTAGTTATCGACCTTATAGTTCCCAAGGAAATTCTTCACAACCATACTAAACGATGACCACGCACGTGCCTCAATGTTGTCCATTGAATCTTGGAAACGCGGGTCTTTCATGAGTTCCCGGATTTGCGGTCCATCGAAAATACCTGCCTTCAGCTTTTCCATGCTCAGCGCAGGAAATTGTCTACATATGTAGCCAAAACACGTCCCATCTCTGTTCAAAGCCTTTATAAATTGTTTCATCAAACCTAGTTTGATGTGCAGTGGTGGCAATATGATTCTTTCTCTGTCAACCAAAGCTTCTTTGATGATATTTTTTTCTCCAACCACCATGTTTTCTCTCAGAGGCCACTGTCTTCTCACCCAGTGTTCATCTTTAGCTCTACTGTCCCAGAGACATATAAAGCACGGGTACTTGGTGTACCCGCTCTGCTGGCCGAGGAGAAAATTCACCATCTTCAGATCCACACAGATCACCCATTGGTGGTCTCGGTATGATATCTTTTCTAGGACTAGAGCGACTGTCCCGTGCTCTTCTCTCATACCGACTGAGTGACCAATTGGGATTGATCTGTATCTGTTGCCGTTGTGTAGAAGAACACATTTTAGGCTCTGTTTGGAGCTATCTATGAATAACCGCCATTCACTTGGTGTGTATTCCGATATGCCCATTTTCATCAGCAATCCGCGCACATTGTTGCAGAAAACTAAATCGTTCTCTTTTGAGAAGAAGGGCAGTAAATCCTTTTCTCTGTCGCGATATAACGTGATTTTGGTTCCCGGCAGCAGTAAATTTTTTTCTCCCAGCCTGGAAGCTAACAATTCAGACGATTTCTTCGAAAGACTTAAGTCCCTTATGAGGTCGTTTAATTCGTGTTGACTAAAACCTTCTGCAACTGATGACGGTCCTTCGAAATCACTGTCATTTTGCCCACATATGCTTTCTTTGTCAGTAGCAGATTCATCATCTTCTTGAGGGAGCTCTGGAAGATGGCTGAATGATGGGACAGGTATCTCATCTGAATGTGAAACAGGCCGTCTAGCTGAGTCTATGTCAGGATACGTCCATTTACTCCGGTTACGTCCATTGATGCCTTTTATATTCACCAAACAAAAGTAATAGTCATCACTGTGGTTTCTCTGTTCTCTCCATACCATTGGTATACCAAATTTCAGGCACCTCCTCTTTCCGTTGGTCCATTGCCGCAGATGCTCCGTACACGTTTTACACACAACATGAGGAGCCCATGGCTTATCTTGGTCCCCTAGTTGTACTTTGAAATAGGCAAAATAAGCTTTTTTCACAAAATCAGTAATAGTTTTTCTCTGTTCAATGAACGTGTACTCTCCGCAGATAAAACAAAACACATCTGGATGATTTAAACACTTTCTTCTTGATGAAGCCATGTCAACACCTGTAACAGGAAAGAATTCACGTTAGTACATGTACAATACACATGCAAAACAGCAACATCAGCAAAATCATAGCTACAATTTAATTATACAGATACATTTAGATTTACGAGCAACTCATAATACCGTTCCAGAAGGGTAATAAAGTAGGTAATGACGTATGCAATATCTCAAAAACTAGAGCTGCTAGAACAAAATGGATGATATTTTCTGAATCAGTGGCATGAAAATATCCAGAATAAGGTCTAAAATATCAGGCACCAAGAAAATTTTTTTTTTTGTTCCCCAGTGTTATATACAGGGCCGGATTTACTTGCTTGTGGGCCCTAGGCCAAACCTTATCAGTGCCCCCCCCAAAAAAAATATTATATAATATATATCGTAATATTGTAATGTAAAAAAAAAAAGAATTACAACATAATGTAACACATCAATAATTTTATTCAAATTAGTTTTATATCATGTACAACTTATTCTTACACAAAGGAATAATGGAAAAAAATACAGTCAAATTGAAGCATAATAAATTTTGCAATAAGAATTACAACATAATGTAATACATTACACATTAATAATTTTTAATCAAATTAGTTCCATATCATGTACATCAAAGTAAATCAAGTTCCATATCATGTACATCAAAGTAAATCAAGTTCCATATCATGTACATCTTACACATAGGAATAATGGAAAAATACAATGAAACTGAAGCATAATAAATTTTGCAAGCACAACTATGTGAAGTTCAAAATGACTTTTTCCTGCTTTTTTCTATGGCAAATTTGTCAATGATACTGTTTGTGTCAAGGGATTGTAGGAGGTCCCCAGTGGGCCCCCAGTTACTGGTGGGCCCTAGGCCAATGGCCTATGTTGCCTATTGGAAAATCCGGCCCTGGTTATATAAATAGCTACTTGTAATATTTACTTGAATAAAGTAATTGGTTTACGTAGGCCTACTATAAGAAGTAAATAATAGAAATAGATGTGTGAATTTATTTTCCCTATTATTGTGCAATTGGGTAAAAAAAAACAACTATACGATGTACAAAAATGAGTTTTCATTCAATGTTGAACCCATTGCCAAAACTGACCAAAGGTCACTGCATCACAAAATTCTTCGACGATTTCGACAAACCTGGTGTCGTAGAAAATTGGAATGACGAAGACAATTTGGCGATAGTACAGTTGTTGGCAAAAGGCCAAATTGAAGATTCATTGTCCGCCCGAAATGATTTGAACAGTTAGAAGAATTTAAAGAAGTTATCATCGAAAAATTTCACATTCCAACGACTGAACATTCCGCCTATCGGGAGTTAATAAATTTAAAAGGTCAACTTTGTGTTAATGATTTTTTATTTAAAGTTGAAACTTTAGGAAGAGAATTAATAAAAGTAGGCCAGTATACCAACACGGAAAGCTGTAGTTCGTTGTTACTGTCACTGTTTCTGGCTGGTCTCCGTTTGAGTATCAAAACTGCGTTAGTGACAGAGATGGGCAGTAATGTATTT
This sequence comes from Bathynomus jamesi, assembly GCA_023014485.1. NCBI lineage: Eukaryota > Metazoa > Arthropoda > Malacostraca > Isopoda > Cirolanidae > Bathynomus > Bathynomus jamesi. The sequence continues at coordinate 68,590 of JAJOZX010004133.1, forward strand.
GACATTACTCAAATACATATTTAAATAAAATTTGTATTTAAATACTGTATTTATAAATACATTTATTTTCAAGTATTTAAATACATATTTAGATACATTTCAAAAGTAACTGGTATTTATAAATACATACTGTATATTTCAAATACATTCGCAATTACATTTTTTGAAAGGGCGTGGGACCACGAAGTGAGCGATAATAAAAGATTCTTACCACACGCCACAACATTCTCAATACATACTTCCGAGATGGTAACTTAGCTTACTACTATTGTATTTATATTTACACTGTGTTTGTTCATTCACCAAGGAGAGGAAGATTGTCTGACACATTATTCGAGAGCCTAATCATATTTGCCTAATGAAGACAAATATGTAGATTGTCCTCGTCTGTCCATCCATCCATTCATCTTGCTTCCTTATGGTTGCCTGTTCCGAGTGTTGTGTTATAGATAATTACCAGTGTTTTAACTATAGTTATGGTTAATTCCAGTGTTGGGCACTAAAGCGTTAATCCGATAACAGTTAATTAACGAAGTTAACTTTTTTAACGGACTATTAACGGAAGTTAATTTCCATTTATCGTTATCGGACCAGTTAACTTCCGATAACTCGATATTTAGTCCGTTAAAGTCCGTTAACACGTTAACTGCGAGGAGTCATTCACGGAAGATCACCGCTCCACGAATGAATTCAAACCGCCATAACTTCAGTCTGCCAATTCCGTCCTCTGCCGCAGTGGAACGGCTCTTCTCTCTCGGCAAGGACATCCTGAGGCCCAAGAGGTCAAGACTGGCAGTTGGGCCTAACTTTGAGAAGTTGGTCTTTCCGAAGGGCAACCAGCACATTGTGTCATAGTCTTTAATAAATGTGCCTAAAATTTAATTTTACCTTTCAGTTCCCGCCATAATAATTCTCTGGTAAATTAAAATTTAGTTAATGGTTAGTGGTTACAAGGGTTTCAAAACATGTAGTAGTATAGCCGCAAAAGGGGAGAGTGCAGGAATGTTGCAGGTTATTATGTAATGTTGCAAAGGGGGTGGGGTTGTTGCAAAAGGGGGTTGTTGCAAAGGGGGTTGTTACAAAGGGGGGTGGGGGGGGAACTTGGAGGCGGCGTTATCCCCCAAGAGAAAGAAAGGAGGAGAGGTGTTCACCTGGCAGGAGCCAAGTGCACATTAAGACTTCCAGCCGGGCTGGCGTTGTTTTATAGGCTCCTAATCAGCCAGAATCAGCCAGTTGGCTGAGCCAAGGTGAGAGACGCCTGAAGGAGAGACAGCTGAAGGAGAGAGAGCTGAAGAAGAGAGAGAGATGCCTGTAGGAGGGAGAGACGCCTGTAGGAGGGAGAGACGCCTGAAGGAGAGAGAGATGCCTGTAGGAGGGAGAGACGCCTGAAGGAGAGAGGATAGGTGCACATGCTGGAGGTACACGTATACATGCAGTAGGTACACATGCTGGAGGTACACCACGCACACATGCTGGATGTACACATGCAGGAGTACACATGCTGGAGGCAAACATGCAGGAGAGAGAGAGAGAGACGCCTGAAGGAGGAAGATACATGCAGGAGAGAGAGAGAGAGCTGAAGGAGGGAGAGAGACACCTGAAGGACAGAGTGGAGTTCTCCCCCAATTTATTTTCGTTTCCCTAACCTAAGAGGCCACTATGGGGTTTACCAAAGGGCCTGAAATAGAAGGAGCAGAGCTCCTTACTCGGCCGGAGCCGAGGGGGAATGGTTCTTCACCAACTTCGCGATCTTTTATAATCCTCTATTCTGGCTGAGTTGCCAGATAGCGCAAGGTATTCCAGATAGCGCCATGTGTCCCATTAATCGTGTAACACATATATAACGGCTGTTATTCCAAATGTACTTGTATATATAATAAACTAATGAATCATATAAAATACCACAATATATATTTATATGGTTATAAAAGATTCAACCGTATAAAATAACACAAGCGCCTCTTTCATTACGCTTTAATAGAATTAGTAAAGTTACCCTATTTCGTTAGACAGAAAACGAATTTTTATAATGGTTACCCAACTAATTATCCACCATTCAATAAATAAATAATAGCAAACGTGAATAAAGAGTTCCAATTCAATGGGTATCTATATCGACATAAGCTTATTATTATTGTAACGTTTGCTCCCAATATAAATTTTCCTAAATAACAGTAAAACCAATTAATTATGAAACTTCATTTAAATACAGCTTCATTAAACTTGAAGATGAACGAAACAAATAACATAGTTGCCAGATAGCGCAAGGTATTCCAGATAGCGCCATGTGTCCCATTAATCGTGTAACACATATATAACGGCTGTTATTCCAAATGTACTTGTATATATAATAAACTAATGAATCATATAAAATACCACAATATATATTTATATGGTTATACAAGATTCAACCGTATAAAATAACACAAGCGCCTCTTTCATTACGCTTTAATAGAATTAACAAAGTTACCCTATTTCGTTAGACAGAAAACGAATTTTATAAGGGTTACCCAACTAATTATCCACCATTCAATAAATAATAGCAAACGTGAATAAAGAGTTCCAATTCAATGGGTAACTATATCGACATAAGCTTATTATTGTAACGTTTGCTCCCAATATAAATTTTCCTAAATAACAGTAAAACCAATTAATTGAAACTTCATTTAAATACAGCTTCATTAAACTTGAAGATGAACGAAACAAATAACATAGTTATCCATAATTCAGCCCTCACGAATAACGAAACGAAATGATCATTTACGATACAATTCGAAATACGATAATTTACGATACAATTCCACCAAACGAGATGAAAACTTATGAAGCATATAGCCTCATTCCTGCGACGAAAAAAATGAAAAATGACGTAAAATAAAGAAATTATTCATTGCCCAAGCCACTATAGCGGGGTCGAATCGTGTCTCTAGGGACACGATTCGAACGAAAAAGGTCTCTAGGGACCTTTTTCAGGTCGAGGGATTATCCTTCTACAAGCTATTCGAGCAGAAATCACCACTGACTCCAGATATTAATTTTATCATTCTTATTACTTCTACAATGAAAATATTACGCGTAATTTGTATGGTGTCATATAGAAATATAATGATATATATATATATATTATATATATATATATATATATATATATTGGGGGGGAGATCTCTCACCCGTTCTTCGGCCCGACCCCGTTTCATTGTAGAAATAATAATAATAATAATATATATATATATATATATATATATATATATATATATATATATATATCCTTTGGATAACCTTTGGTTAGCTTCAGCCCGAATTGTTCATTCTGACGAAGGTCAAGGGAAAAACGTACACACAATATATATATATATGCTACACACAGACCGTGCATGGAACTCTTCTGGGATAATTAAATCCACTATAGTCCGAGTAAGTAATGACAAATACCGCCTCGGTGGTGTAGTGGTTAGCGTCGCGGACTACGAATCCATCGGCCCAGGGTTCGAGACCCGACGGCAGCCGACGCGCAGCAAAACCCAGCTGTTCATCCTTCCACACAATAAAGAAAGTGGTTGGTAGATAAATGGGTACCCTAGGAGGCCTAGTGGTCAAGACGCTGGGCTGCTGATGGGTCGTGGTTCGGAATCCACGTTAAACTGTAGGTCTAAGGTGGAGTGAAAAGCTTGACCTTCGTCAGAATGAACAATTCGGGCGGAAGCTAACCAAAGGTTAGCCCGACGCGGGCAACGGGTCACTCGCAAAGAGAATTTAATCATTGGTAAACTTCCTTCCAGACCACTCTTTCTATACATATATATATATATATATATATATATATATATATATATATATATATATATATATATAGAAAGAGAGCGAGAGTTTTGTTCAATAAATAATAATCGAAAAAACTGCACGATTTTCTATGTAGCAATAATAATAATTAACTCTTTCAAATACGTGATTTAAAATAACAGGACCATTTTACCCGAGGCAGTAGTATATCCGAAAAACATCGTAATGCACGATTTTTTCTATGTAGCAATAATAATTAACTCTTTCAAATACGTGATTTAAAATAACAGGACCATTTTACCAGAGGCAGTAGTATATCCGAAAAACATCGTAATGCACGATTTTTTCTATGTAGCAATAATGATTAACTCTTTCAAATACGTGATTTAAAATAACAGGACCATTTAACCCGAGGCAGTAGTATATCCGAAAAACATCGTATAACCTAACTATAGTTTACCTTGACTTTCATATGCTTCTATCCTGTTTTATTAATAAAGATTTTTAACTTTTAATAACGTATGAATAAAGATTTTTAACATTTAATTTTATTTTAGTATTTATTCATGCCACGCCGCCTTAGACCACAGCTTAACGTTGAAACCGAATGTTCTTTTTAAAATATAATTAGGATATAATTTCTTTATTATAAAATAAGTTAACAATTATGTTAACAAACAATACTAATAATTTGTAAGTAAAAAATATAATATAAGGGACTACCATAGAAATGTAAGTGCCTATAATTCGATTTTATATATATGTTACTCGTCCGGTCTCGTTATAGCGGATTGGTACACGTCATAGCTCCACCCAGCTACATCGGCAGCCAATCACGACGGACATCTGGTCTTTTGGGCGGAGCTTGGCGAATGTGCATATAAAAGGGGATATTTTCAGTTGGGAGTAACAGTAGCTATTTTCGCATCAGTGAATAATCAACCATGGACCTGTACGTCTCCCCAGACTTGTATGAAGAACGTGATACTGCAGCATTAACCACAATTAGTCTTTTCAATGCGGTTGATTGTGGCGAACTATTTTCGACGCAAGCCGTAGAAGATATTTGCAGTGACGCTCCTTACAACCCGACGCAAGGGACTACCATAGAAATGTAAGTGTCCATAATTCGATTTTATTATATATGGAGAGTTGTAGTATCTCGTCAAATAGATACTAGTCAAAAATGTCAATCAATGTTATTTCCCCATCATGCTAAAATCGAAATTGGTAATCGAACCAAAGATATCTTCACATAATGGAGATCTGTCTGTCTGTATACTCTGTATATGTTTTCCTTTAAGGTCCGATGAGGATTTGACACGAGTTATACAATCTTTTGAAGGGAATACGGATGATATACTGATCAGTCAGCAGTGTCACACATCCTCCACCATGGACCTGTACGTCTCCCCAGACTTGTATGAAGAACGTGATACTGCAGCATTAACCACAATTAGTCTTTTCAATGCTGCTGATTGTGGCGAACTATTTTCGACGCAAACCGTAGAAGATATTTGCAGTGACGCTCCTTACAATCCGACGCAAGGGACTACCATAGAAATGTAAGTGTCCATAATTCGATTTTATATATATACGGAGAGTTGTAGTATTTCGTCAAATAGATACTAGTCAAAAATGTCAATCAATGTTATTTCCCCATTATGCTAAAATCGAAATTTTTATGGCGTTCACTCCTCGAACCAAAGATATCTTCACATAATGGGGATCTGTCTGTCTGTATACTCTGTATATGTTTTCCTTTAAGGTCCGATGAGGATTTGACACGAGTTATACAATCTTTTGAAGGGAATACGGATGATATACTAATCAGTCAACAATGTCAAATAATGTAAGTGTTTTTCGATCTTTTTGGGATAAGAAGACGCAATATATTTTCATAAATTTATTAAATGAAAGAAATCAGTACAATAAACGAATATACAAATATACGAACAAAAACATTATAATATACAACGAGTACGTACAATTGGAAAACGGTTTTTTATCTGTCTGCATACCATTTCATCGTTTCGGTGAGTGTGACACGGGTCAAATAAATTTAAAAAATTTATAAATTCTTTATCATTTGACATATGCATGAGAAATGAGACACAGTACATTCCGCAAACATTAGTAAAATATCCCTGCATACGAAATGGGTTCCATACAACTTCGGGAATATGTAACTGAGCGAGAAATTTTACAATAATAGGGTCACTCCAGGGTTGAGTACCGAGTGAATCAAAATAGTACAGGCGCTGTCTATTTTTAAAATAGACCGCGATCCAGTGAATCCCTTCATTACCGATGATGTCTGTGTTCACAATAAGACTACCGCATTCTCGCGTACTTGGCAAACTCAATGTTTCATTCTTCGCAAACACGCCGATAAATTTGGAACGTGTGACTCGCTCCATTACTTTCTGAAGTGTATTAGCATCCATTTTAAAAGTCAGTGATAACGCTTCTAAATCTATCTACTTCTATTAGGGCTTGCGATTCGAGATATACTAGTACACTAATAGGAGCGTCTATAGGCTTGGCGAATTCCAGCCGCACTGAGATGTTACCGCTCTGCTGTGGTGTTAAATGGGTATTTACGCTAGCAGATAAGTCAGGTGTAATGTCAAACGGATAAAGGTTAAATTGATCAATGAATTCTTCCTGCGTTACCCCATTACCAAGCTCATCACAATCACCTGCAATATGGGTCAGATTACTATAGGCTCTGGCACAAAGAGGTAACACAGCGTCTGATGAATAGTCCGTACCCATTGTTCCACCCAAAGCAGTGCCATTAACGTATAGAGTTATATTTTTAAGTCCGAAATTCTCGAATTTAAAGGCACTCTTTTTATATTTTCCATTCACCGAAGCGTGGTCCTGCATGCCGATTAATATCCTTTTAGGAAGATTTCCCAGGGCAATGTTTTCTATCTGCTTCGATGCCAACCCTGCAGGAACCGTATATAGTTTGATCTGCACTCTGTTAATAGGATATTTCACTGTAGCGTTTAGTAAATTTTTCTCAATTTCTAGTTGTTTTGGTGAACTTAATTTCACTCGCCGTACGCGGAGGTATGTGTCCATAATGTGAACCACAACGGACTTTGCGCCCTCTTCTTGATTCGCATCCAGATTTAAGCAGATCTCAGGACTCGTGCGGGTGAGCTTTATTTTCATATCCACCCCGTTCACAAGCAACTTCTCCTGGAAAGTGAAATCTGTGTGCAACCGTCCAAAACACTCGTATATTTTCTTTTTAGAATTTTTAAATTTGTCCTTTATACTATTTTCATCTTTAGTTTGATAATATCCCTCCGCACTTAAAAAGGTAGCCTTCGCTTCTTTGGAAAAGTTGAGGACATTTTCCAAATAGGCTCGTAGATGATAGTACCCCGTGCCTGCCGATATGTTGGTCTGATTTAAATATACGTCACACTGGTTGAATATGGCGTGCAGAAAGTTTGTTTCAGGGTATACAGCATATTTGTCATCGCAGGCCGTTCCATCAGAATGGGCTATACGTAGCTTAGCGTACATGTGCACACAGCTTGGATCAAAAAAGTAAGGACCTGAGCTGGGTATCACGAATTCTATAGGTGCACTCGGGGAACTAATTGTGTTTAAAGGGTTAATTGTAATAAAGTCACTGTGCTCAATAGAAACTTGGGTTGGCGGGAGCTCAAAAAAGGACAGCTCCGACTTACAGCATTGTGAACTACATGGGTGGATGAAGCGTGCCATGGCGAAATAGTGACTCCTCTCTCGACAAGTGGTAAACAAACTATGATTCATGAGATCAATATCCTTAGCTTATATCAGTCAAAAAAGTGGTCAACCATAGGTTTCATTCGCTTACAGCATTTCTTTTTTGATAGCCTTTTACGTTTAATACCACGTGACCCCTTCTTCCGGGGAGCCCTCTTCTTCCCGCCACCACGCATTTTTCTCTTTGCATCTTTGATGATTTCGTTCCGTGTACGCTTTAAATGTTTTTTTAGGGCTTCTTTAGGTTTAGCCCCGGCCAATATGTCTTCTGCAGTGTTAAGGCCTGATTGTAGCGCTTTCCTTCCAAGGTATCTGGCACCCCTCTTCAGCAAAGGAACAGCCGTACGTAGTATGGATGAAAAAATGGATCCAAGTCCACTACCGCGCTGGTATCGCATCCCTCGATAGACGGTGAAAGGCTTTCTATCCATTATAACTCAGTGCGTCGAAAGTGTAGCTTCACTGTTAAGCTCCCGTTACCGAATGGGAAGTTTTCGCCCTCAATCGTTCTTATATATATTGTGATATTGGTTATTAAATTAGTTGCGACATTCACATAATGGGGTCTGTCATATGTAATACTCAAACTCCTTCCTCTATGGTTGGGGATGTGAGCAATGCGCAGCAGGCGTGCCTGGGTATCCCCAACAAACTGGTGCTCCACTATATTACTGTAAATATAGCACATGTCTGGGGACCTTTCAGCCAATTTCTCCATCTTCAATTGATACATTAATCTGGACAAGTTATACTGTGTCTCGTGAAATGTGTCTCTTTGGAAGGCTGCGCTATATCGGCCGTTGGTTAGAATTTTGAACTTTCTATGTTCTTTAAGACATCTGTTAGTCTTTGATTTTAGGATTAGTGTATGTGCAGGGTTGTTTACGATTTCATATACTAAATCATTCGTAAGGTTTGAGTTTCTTAAACTTACGTTTAAGCCTCTCACAACATCCTCGGCCGAACCATATTGACCCGGCCCTAGTCTTACTTCTGTACTGTAATACCGTGCAATCTTAGTCCAAGCGATGCGCATAGTTTCATCCATAGCTACCCCAGCTTTTTCACACTCGTCAATGTCTCTAAGAATCGTAAAAACGGTTTCTTCATGTTCAATATTTAAAAAGACGGTGTCCAGCTGAATTTCGCATATCCCCACCTCATACGAATCACGACCCAATTCAATGTGCCCATGGAGTTCTGTTACAAAGTTGGCTAGCGTGTTGTTAGGGTGTACAGACAGGGACGAGGAGGACGGGAGTGTGACGTAGAAATGGTTAGGAGCCATGTTGCATACTATTTAAGCTTCATTATTGCATCAGCTTTTATATAGGTGTTGAAGCTTTCTGGGTACCCTAGCCATTTCACCAGGTACATTTTTCTCCTTCCTGAACCTTTGCTTCCTAAAATTTTCTCAATTTTAAACACATTTTTTTCTAAATTAAACGCAACTTTCTGCAATTCCTCGCGGTAAAAGCCTCCTGAGATTTCTTCCCCATTCAAATCTTCAATGTAATACATCATTATCACACCTTTAGGTCTCACAGCCCTAACTTTAAAAATCTCGCGTGTCCATCCTTGCTCAAAACCCTTTGCGAATTTATTCCCCGAACGCGACAGCCTTACATAATCATTGATTTTGAAGCGCACAGAGTGTGGTGGTGGTGGTGGTGGTGGTGGTCCATCTCTTCTCGGGAGCGTACCTCTTTCTAAAACTTCGTTAGGTGTTGCCCCAATCGTGCGATGGTGTGAGCGGTTGTAGGATGATGCCAATGGTTCCAGAATGTCTAGAAATCTGTATGTGTTTTTATGTGTAAAATAACGGTGCATGCGTTCCTTTATGGTGCGCTGAACTCTTTCAGCTAAAGAAGCCTTATGTATAGAATTGGTTGTGTAATAGCTGATATTAAACTCTGTCAACATATTCTGAAAAGCACGGCCTATAAACTCCTTCCCCATATCCGTACAAAAATAGCCAGGAACCCTGTTTTCTTTTAACATTAGCGTTTTGGTGGCTTTAGCAACTGTTTCAGGTGATTTATTTTTCAGAGGAACTAGCCACAGATATCTAGAGAATACGTCTATTATGAATAGAATGTAGCGGTAACCATCGTTATACACAGAATATCTTTGCATGTCTGTTAAATCTGCTTGCCAAATAGAATCAATCGAGGAAGCCGTTGTCTTGGCTGTTTTAAACCTTTTTCTCACAGGCTTATGAAGCGTATAAGCGTCCTGCTCCCTCAAAAATCTTTCAACATCTTTTTTTCCTACTCCGTAAACGTGCAGTCTATCTACGCCGCCGTAAGAGGATGGGGAAATGTCATAATAACGTTTAGTTAATACGTTAGCCATTTGCGTATTTTAGAGGCAGTGGGTAGGGTTGGTTTAACCTCTTCTTGCTCCTCTTCAAAGGTGTTACCGCAGGGGGTGACGGCGCTTCAATTGTGCCACAGACGTTGCGTGTTCCAAGTCTTTTAACCTGTTCAGATTTCCTATCAACGTTTTAGGGACATTTATTTGTTGTAGTCTTGCTTTAATATGCTTCCATCCTGATGGTGATGGCCTATCCCACTTTCTCACCAGATCATGGACAATGTCTACGATATTCGATCCCTGTACCTTTGATCCTTCCACAATGATCTCCCCTGTATCGGTCCATTGTATGGCGGGATCCTCATTCAATAGATTATAAAGACTTAAGCCTTTACTCCTCAATGTAAGTGGGAGGGTATTTTTTAATACATGTTCGATATGTTGTGTGGCTAATCTTTTTGGTTGATCAGCTGTATCGTCGGGTACAGGTCCTATGTCGCCATCGTCCCCCGTGCTGTGCCTAATAACCACAGGAATCTCCGTAGGGCTCTTATAATTTTCGTACTCGTGAAGAAATTTCTGCAGAGCTTCTTGGTATAAGATTCTTTTCTCATCAGGTGTTTTTTCACTGTTTAATAGGGCTAACAATTCGCTTTCCATTCTTTTAAGTCTGCTTTTACGGGGATCTAGATCCGTGTCTCTTTGCAGTGAAGCGTACACCTCGTGGGGAATCACTACCACTTTCTTCATTATATTAATCTAGTCAGTAAAGGGCCCAAAACTGAAAATAAGATGGGGAGAAATGACCCTCCTGTTTGCACAATAACTCGTTTTTTCTTCGCTACAGTTTGACTTTTACGAGCGAGTGTACGTATTATGTTCTTGTAGCGGCGTAGGCGAGCCTTCTGATGGGTTTTCATTGATACATTGCAATTTATAACGTTAAGACAGATTTCACAGATGCATTTTAAAAAGTCGGCGTCGATATTTTTAATAAACATCTGCTGCATTGCCCGGGGCAGTCGATGATAGATTTTTATTAATTCATGGTATTTCTTTAGTCTCTTTGTCATTCTGGAATATACACCGTTTCAGGCTCGTTTGGAAATATATTCGTTCGCAGAAGCACTCTAAACGTGTTTCGCGGATGAAGGTCGCAAAGCAAATATCCGTAACGCGTGCTTGTAGCTTCTTTATAAACTTCCAAAAACTCCTTACGCTGATTCGGGAACATTTGATTGGCTAATACCCCAATTTGTGATACATCTCTACGTTGCGCGAATAAGACTAGATATTGCGTATTTAACGACACATCGCGCATGTATCTATTTTTGAAAAATAGATTCTGATTGATGAAGAACACGCTTATGTTAAGATGGTGGGAGTATACTGTAAATGTCTCGGCAAACGTTTTATCCATCTCCAACATGAGATCGTCAATTACAATGATTGTATGTTCAGTTCCCTTTAGCGAATTAACGTCATATACACCTTTGTGGAACAAAATATCATCTTGGTACTCGTTGAACACTGATTGATACGTCGAATAGCACCATATAACTTTATGCACAAATTTCGAGAACATCTCGCCCTTTTCTTTAATGATTTTAAGCATAAACACAGTTTTACCACATCCTGTAGGTCCAGATATAATACATGTGGATGGGCTCGTGAATCTGAATTTTTCTACAGAGTCCATTTCTAACACGTCACACTCCTAAGTGGGTCATTTACAAAATATTACAAATTTTGAGTGCTGATCCTTATATTTCTTCTCCCACAGAACCGACGATGAGGTAGAGCACCCTATCATTACGGATGACGATGACAGTGTAGTTGTGATCTCCTCCCCTGAACCCTCACCAGCGATACAGGTTGCACGTCCAAAGCGGAGGTATGAGAACCCCACATCAGGTATAAAGCGGCCGAAATACGTACCTGTTGCAGCAGACCCCCAACCCTCAACCTCTTACGCAACAACCTCCCCAGCAGCAGCACCTAATATACCCCCTTATTCCGCCCCCCGTTCTGTTAAGTCTACAATAATAGATCCCCAACCCTCCTACGCAACAGGGCCCCCATCAGCAGCACCTAATATACCCTAATTCCGCCCCCCGTTCTGTTGAGGATGTTATTACGTTCGAGTTAGTGCGATCCGCAGCCCCCACCCCCCCTTGACTAGAAATCGGTATAGAGTCAGGGTCGACCCTAGAGCCCTGTATAGCAATGGAATTGAGCGCGGGATACGCAGGGTAGTACAGCGTATTATAGAGTTTGCTCTTCAGAATCGCGACGAGCGTGAGGTCAGGACGAGTCTGTCCTTTGGGTTCGGGTCAGATGACGGTGATGTAGACGATTATTGGGTGATAGTACCGTTCAGACGTTTGGCTGCTGAAGATGTAGAATATATATTAGGGCGTATAATGCAAGCCGTCCAAAGTAGTATAGCCTTCAATATGGACAACTTCACGGTAAATATTGACCGTGTATTCCGTGTTGCGGGTCATAGTGCCATACCGTACACTCTTAACTTCAATTCTCCAACTATTTACCGAAGGCATATAAACGTCGATCGTGGTTGCGGCTTTATAGCAGTACTCTTAGCACGTATGTTTACTGTACAAAATACACGGACTCAAAAAATTTGGCTGCCTACGATCGTTGAGCGTGCCCGTAAACTAGCTGTAGACTGTGAACTTGAATTTGACTGTAATATGGGTCCTGAAGAGCTGAGAAAGGTAGAACAGGAAATGAATGTGCGCATAGTTATATTTGGTTTGGATGATCGCCGCCGGACTGTGTATGTTTTTAAAAGCTGTGTGAGAGATCGTACAAGGCCCCTACTTATTTTAGGATTGTCAGGAACAACGTATCTCCCCATCCGTAATATAAGGGGGCTTTACGCGAGTTATGACAAAAGTCGAAAATATGGGAGACATCATGATTTGTGTAAGGGGTGCCTCGAGTTTGCGGATGATATAGTGAGACATTGTAAAGAATGTCACATGGTATGTGAGCAGTGTAAAAGCACCAAATGTGAAAGCCGTGTAGTTGAGAAGAGAGACTGTGATGTGTGTAGACGCACATTTTTCAATAATAGCTGCTTTGATCTCCATAAATCAATTGGTACGTGCAGGAAAATGAGAATCTGTGAATGTGGTATGTTTCACACAATGGATAATTGGGGAAAATTTAAGCACAAGTGCGACGTAATTCACTGTCCTACATGCCAGGAGGAATATAAGGCGGATGGAGTAAAGCATGTGTGTTATATGAAAGATGCTAAGCCTAAAAATAACCCTTGTATAACTGTGTACTACGATATAGAAACATATACGAACGCTGAAACCAAAGAGGTAATTCCACATTTACTTGTGAGCCAGACCATCTGTGATGAGTGTATGGGTATCGAATGTGACGAGTGCCCCAAATGCGGTAAACGGACAAACGTTTTTAAAACGAATGTCAGCGATAGTCCTGTGAAACTATTTGTGTCCTATATTGTCAAGTTAGCCGACAAGTTCAAAAAAATGACTGTGTATATTCTCGCCCATAACGGGGCAAAGTTTGACACGCAGTTCCTTTATAAGGAGTTGCTTGAACACGAATCCTCTGAGATATTTACAGGTGATCCATTGAAAAGAGGCAACAAATTAATACAGATGCAGATAAGAGGCAATGTACAATTTAAAGATACTTTATTATTCACACCTTGTAAATTAGCAAAGCTACCCAAGGTGATGGGAGTAGCAGCTGAAGTTTCCAAAGGATACTTCCCATACACTTTCCTCACCAGCGAGACTTTAAACTACGTAGGCCCACCACCCCCCAAACATTATTTTGACTGCATGGATGAACGTGAAGACTTTGATCGATACTACGACAGTTTTAATGAAAGTAACCCTTATAATATAGCTGATGAATGTGAGCGTTATTGCGTGAATGATGTGCGCGTGCTTAGAGTATGTTTCCAGGCCTTTAGAAGTATGTACATAGCCCGTTTCAAATGCGATCCACTGCAAGTCGCAACCACCATCGCATCATTATGTTTTACGGTGTTCAAGAATAACTTCATGCCTAAAGACACCTTAGCCATTATTCACCGAAACAACCCCCGCAGTTACGGACACAAGGCTATTTACTGGCTCATACACCTGCAGCAACAAACAGGTGTATACATAAAGCACGCCCGCAACACGGGTGAAGTACCCATTAAGATTAATGGACGTGTTTTTTGGGTTGATGGGTTAAGTGAAAACCGTGTCACTGGTGTGAAGACTGTGTACTCCTTTAACGGTTGCTGGTGGCATGGATGCCCCCGTCCTGAGTGCGGAGTCACCGGAGATATCAACGGTAGGTCTCCTGCCGACTGTCTTGCATCGACCCGCACCCGCGATCAACTTATAGGATCACAGTTCACTCACAAAGTCTTGTGGGAGCATGAATATGATGCACGGATGGAGACAGACGATGTATACCGTGAGGAAATAAAAACGATCAAGCGTTCAATGGTGCTGGATCCTCTCAAATGTGGTGATAGCTTGTTTGGAGGACGTACAAATCCTTTCAGACTATACTTCCCACCTACGGAGGGCGTGAAGCTCCATTACTACGATTTCTGTTCTTTATACCCATACGTGATGAAGAGCAATCCGTACCCCGTGGGCGCTCCTGAGAAACTGGTGGGGCCTAGCCTACCATCCATCAATGAATTTTCAAAAAATTTGAATGATCATTACTTTGGGCTCTCTTTCGTAGACGTACTCCCCCCACGCAATTTATGGATGCCGATCTTACCTGTCGTTATCGACGACAAGCTCATGTTTCCCCTGTGCGTGAAGTGCGCGGAAGAGGATAACGGCGAATGTAACCATATACCCCACCAGCGTAAGATCAGAGGCGTATATACAAGTCCTGAGCTGGCCCTAGCCGTACGCCATGGTTATAGAATACTGAAGATACACGAGGTGTGGAGGTTTCAGAAGCTCCCCAACCTTTTCACACCATATATAAACGCCTTTTTGAAGGATAAGGTTGAAGCATCAGGGTATCCGCGAGGAGTTGATACCGAAGATGAAAAGTCTGCCTATATTCAACGTTACCGCGACCGCGAAGGTATACAACTTGATCGTGTCCAAATTGTAAAGAATCCTGGCAAGCGCTTTAGTGCAAAATTGTGTCTAAACAGTCTATGGGGAAAATTTGCGCAGAATACCGGCAGAGGGAACATTCATTTGGCACAAAGTTATAGCGATGTCTGGGATTATGCCAATGCCCCCGATAAAGAGGTCATGGAGATCGTGAATGTAGGTAATACTTACGTAATAAAGTACAACAACACTGAATTTGCCACAGATACCTCAAGGGTTACAAACATACCTGTGGCGAGCTTCACAACAGCCTACGCCCGTATAAAACTTTGGGGTCTATTGCATTCTCTTGGGCGGAGAGTATTGTATGCCGATACAGATAGCGTGATATTCACAGAGAGGGAGGGTGATTACATGCCCGCTATTGGGGAGTTCCTCGGCGAGCTCACTGATGAGATCAAGGATGAGTATGGGGACGACGCATACGCCGACTCTTTTATCTCAACAGGACCTAAGACTTATGGGGTACGGGTCAGGGTAGGGGATGAAATGAAATATATCGTGAAGGCAAAGGGTATTACGCTCAACCATGCGAATCGGGAGGTTGTTAACTTTGAGTCGTTGAAGGATCTAGTATGTTTGGAACCTCACCAACTAATTGTAGGCACCCACAATTTTCGGGCGCAGAAGCTGGGAGGCGTGAAGGAACTTAGGGGTACGATGGTGTGCCGTAACACCTATAGGAAACGTTACCAGTTACCTGGCACCTATGATACCGTACCCTTTGGATACCAATGATGCTTCTAACTCACACGTCTTGTATATAATCGTATCTATTTGTAAATATATATATATATATATAACTTGAATATCTCGAATCGTATTTGTAAATATATGAATATCTCAATAAATCAAATAGCGTTTCACTTTCTCCTTTGTGTGTGTGTGTGTGTGTGTGTGTGTGTGTGTGTAGGTGAAAGTTCTAAGCTCCGCCCACTGCGTGAGTCATGCTACTATCTGGGAGTCCCTGCGTGGTCAGTCGACCGCAGTAAGCCCGAGAGATCAGACGTGTATTCAGATCAGACGTATATTGAAATGGCTACCTTTAATATTGCTTGCACAACGTTTATGAAATGGTATTCAGTAAAGTGTGAGGATGTGGTGGATACCGAAAAACTTCCTATTCCCCCCTCCTATGCCTCTTTTAAAACCACATTGGATTGTGCGAAGTTCCAAGATGTACAAATACTCTACGGATGTTCTGGTGAGACTGTTGAAGGCTTTCGTTGCACAGACGATGTGCTGAAGTATGCTGCAGGGCTAAACTTTATAAAGTCTCACATACACCGTGAAGTAAAAGAAACAACGCGTGCAGAAGAGAAGCAGCAGGTATGGATAATGAGCCTTGTGGATGGGTGGTGTGACAAGCGGTATTACGTCATGCTACACCATGTCGATTACTCATACCCTACGTCTGAAAATGTGAATCTCGTGATCATGGACAATCTTAGGTGTTTTTATCACTATATTAACGTATATCATGATGAGGTTCATAGTGAGGTTGTGGCTAGTGCCATGCGTGAGTTTTTAACAGATTTTAGAGACGAGTATCGTTTGATGGGTAGAAAGGAAAAATATGAGCATATGTTCCTCTCAAATAGTGCGCCGGAGTGTGGAGATGATTAGCGCCTAGTTCTTATCCAAAGTGCGTAGGCTGGTAGTGACGAAACGGAAAAACAAATATGTGCAACAATTCGAGTCGTACGAACATGCCCATTCACGTATCATCGAGTCAGCCGCCCGTCGAACCGTTCCTGCCTGTGCCTCACACGGCTCATAGTTATCTCAGAGCTTGAACCGAGTAGACGTGCGCTCCTCGAATACGATGGAACTTCCTTTGAGCAGCATTCTCAACGCCTCGTACGATGTGTCCGTGACGAAATCGTTGCGCGTGTTCAGGCGTAATTCCGGTACCATTAGCTATGTACTGGAAACGGAATGTAGACCGACAAACAAACGGGTTTATTTAAGTATCGAGGAGATGAATAGAATCTTTGTGATAGTTGATAAGTGGTGTGAAGATCGTTATAAAATACCTGCTAACGTAGGTACAAGAAGAGAGCAGATTAGTGACGCGCCCTCATACGCCGTTGTATGTACGTTGTGTATAAATAACGATCGGCCGTGCATTGATATAAGGCTTGTGGAAGAATGCTTCTGATAATAACGCTCTTATTCCTACGCGAAACCGTTTCATCCTCGACAGAATGTTTGAAATCGTCGGATTCCGTAAACTGAAACCTATATTAGACGCGCGTGTTACGGATATGCTTTATTTTGATACAGTTCTTGAATACGCATACACTGCTCTGCTCGATGGGTTTACCGAGTGTAGGACTGGTGAGAATGGTCTAGTGCTGGATGTTTATTTAAAAAGTTTAGACTCTTTGAAATACCATGAACTTTGGTACAAAGCAATTGATCGGTACAAGGCTGAGCTCACCTACACCGTTCACCCTGAAGAACTATTTCTTTATATAACGCGCAGTTGCCGTAACGATTTAGAAGATTATTTCAATTGCCGTTATGTTGAGTGAAGAGTTCACGATTGAAAAGCTCGAGTCGGTAGAAATAAACCCTCGATTGGAAAAGCATTCTTATAAACTTGCGTTTAATAATGTAGCTAACGATGAACTCTTTGTGCGTGCTTTTGATTGTATTCTAGACGTATTTAAAGATGACTTGCCAACCGGTTGTAAAGTGGGGACAAAAATAGTACTGAACGATATGAAAGCCATTCATATCGAATACAGGTTTCCCTATACTTTAAGCGGTGAAATATTATTAAGCCGCATAGACTGCGTAATGCAGAGCAATAATGATGTAATTGTAAACTCGATTAAGACCGATTTTAGTATTTTGAAAAAAAAGTGAATTGTATATATATTTTGATTATACGCATATTTCTATTGATTTGTGTTTATATATATATATATATTTTGCTTGATATTTCTCCTGTACTGTTATGTACATATTGAAGTGTATATGAAATGTATATTTTATTTATATATCACCATATTTGTGTGTGTGTGTATATTTCTGTTATGTACATATTGAAATGTATATGAAATGTATATGAAATGTATATTTATTTTATATATAATTATGTGTATATATTTCTGTTATGTACATATTGAAATGTATATGAAATGTATATTTTATTTTATATATATATATATATGTGTGTATATATTTCTGTTATACGCATATTCCTCAAATGTATATGAAATGTATATTTTATTTTATATATATATATATATATCCATAATTGTGTGTATATATTTCTGTTATACGCATATTCCTCAAATGTATATTTATTTTCTATATATTTATAATAAAAAGAATGATGCAATGTTGTTTATTGTTATATATGAAATGTATATTTTATTTTATATATATATATATATCCATAATTGTGTGTATATATTTCTGTTATACGCATATTCCTCAAATGTATATTTATTTTCTATATATTTATAATAAAAAGAATGATGCAATGTTGTTTTTGTTATGCCTTCTACTACCGGTATTCTGTATACAACAGGTATCTGGCAATATTTAAGCCTTCTAAGCCAATATCTGGCAATATTTAAGCCTTCTAAGCCAACTGGCTGATTAGAGTCTATAATAGTGTATACAATGGTATCTGGCAACTCAGCCAACTGGCTGATTAGGCGTATATAATAATAATGTATGCAATAATACTGCTAAAAAGAGGTATCTGACAACCAGCCAACTGGCTGATTAGGTCTATAATAGTGTATACAATGGAATACATGGCGCTATCTGGCAACTCAGCCAACTGGCTGATTAGGCGTATATAATAATAATGTATGCAATAATACTGCTAAAAAGAGGTATCTGACAACCAGCCAAATGGCTGATTAGGAGTCTATAATAATAATGTATGCAATAATACTGCTAAAAAGAGGTATCTGACAACCAGCCAACTGGCTGATTAGGAGTCTATAATAATGTATACAATGGAATACATGGCGCTATCTGGCAACTCAGCCAACTGGCTGATTAGGCGTATATAATAATAATGTATGCAATAATACTGCTAAAAAGAGGTATCTGACAACCAGCCAACTGGCTGATTAGGAGTCTATAATAATGTATACAATGGTATCGCGGTATCTGGCAACTCAAGCCATTTACGCCAACTGGCTGATTAGGAGCATATAAAACAACGCCAGCCCGGCTGGAAGTCTTAATGTGCACTTGGCTCCTGCCAGGTGAACACCTCTCCTCCTTTCTCTCCTCCTTTCTTTCTCTTGGGGGATAACGCCGCCTCCAAGTTTTCCCCCCACCCCCCTTCCCCCCACCCCCTTTGCAACAACCCCCTTTTGCAACAACCCCCACCCCCTTTGCAACAACCCCACCCCCTTTGCAACATTACATAATAACCTGCAACATTCCTGCACTCTCCCCTTTTGCGGCTATACTACTCATGTAATCAGTACATTTGTTATCAAAAATAAAAAATAAAGTTATTAAGCAAAAAAGTTGCAAAACTTGATAAAAATACAGTTAAATACCTATTTATTGTTGGATTTTGCATAAATAAACATTTTCTATGGGTTTTAAAGCTTTTTTCCTTGATTTTTTTTAAATGGTAGTAAAGAAATAGTTATCGTTAACGGATTCGTTAACTTCCGTTAACTTTTAGTAAAATTATCGGATTATCGTTATCGAGTTAAAAATTGGGGTTAACGGATTATCGTTATCGAAGTTAACTTTTTGGTTAACGGTGCCCACCACTGGTTAATTCCTTCAGTACTCAGGGGTGTACAGCATCAGGGCCAGGAGACTCGCTTATTTTTTTTATTTATCTCGTTTCTTGATGATCATCTCTTCAGTTGTTAGAAAATAATTTTTTATTAAGAAATTGCACTTTTGGAGTAACAGATCATCAATAAAATGTCCTATTTGTAACTTTTATTTTGTAAAACATAAAAATAATAATAATAATATGATATTTATAATGATAATAATGCACATCATATCGTATACATACGTACATAATTTGCGTTAGTCTGACCAAAGATTGAATAGGCCAAGCGTATTTAAATACTATAATTATGTATCCTATGTCTCCCGAGTTAAAAAAAAAAATGTGTTGGCAGCTTACATATATCTTAATAATGGCCTAGTTACAAGCCACTAGGCTATGCATTAGTATGTAACCATGTCTTGTCGTGATCATATAAATTAAGATAATCTAACTCTAACATAATGTATTTGGAAATGTATTTAAATACATTTTCACAGTAATGTATTGAGTATTTAATTACATTCCTCTTAGGTGTAATGTATTTTGTATTTAATTACAATTCTCGCCAGTATTTAGTATTTAAATATATTGAAAAGTACTTACGCCCATCTCTGTTTACTGATGCATGATTTTGAAACATTGGACGAGGGGCAACGAGAGTGGAACATCTGGAAGAGGAAACGAACTAAATAAGGAAAAGGTAAGGTTAATTTTTAATGAAGAAAATCAACCTCAAACAAGAACCACTGGCCAGAATACAGCACAGAAAACCGAAGGTAGGCCTAGAAATAGGAATCGGATAAAGAATGACCTTCCAACTCTCTTTTATGTATACTGTACGCCGTACGGTCTACACACACACACACACTACTGCCCAGTGCGTACAAACCAACAGGCAATGTGTGTTTTCGGTGTGCACGTCCCTGACAGCCGAAAGGAGTGCTGCGATAGATTGGGTAATGCACGAAATATTACAACAATAACCCACGCCCTCGTTCGAACACGGAACAAAGCGGTGCACCAAGGTAATTGGAAGGAACTTCTACGAACCCATTTGCGACGTCAGAGGTGCAACTTTATAGTAATTCTGGTAATTTTGAACAAACTCCAAAAAACTAATAGGTCACGTTGGCCAACCCAGTGAATTGCATTCTCGTGAGAACCGCATACTCGCAGTAAAACTACGCGTAAATGATAAATTATATGTAGGCTGACCATACGTACCGTTTTGAACGGGACAGTACCGTTTGTTTTATATTTCCTGGCCGTCCCGTCGTTTTAATAAAAATGTCAATTTTGTCCCGGTTTATGTACTTACTTTTTCATGAATACAGAATATTACATAACCCCGTCCCTTTTTTGCCATCCCAATGTCACGTTTTTGTCTAAGGAAATATGGTCAGCCTAATTATATGTAGTGTTTAGCGATTCTGAAAGCTCGATTAATTTAATTAAGTCTAATTTGGCCAACCATTTGATGTTAAAATTTAACCTTAAACTTAAACCTATAATCCAATTAACTAGTGTTTCATGGGAGCCTATTGAAATTTATGCCATTTTAACGTCAAAAATTAAAATGAGGAAAGATAAGCTATTTCATAGATTTATTGTGACGGACGTAGACTCATTTTCGGATAGTTTTTAATTAGTACTGACTTCCTGAGTCCAGTAAATTCGAGTATTTGTTTTACGAAAACTGTAGGACAACTAGTAATTGGTACTTGTAAATATCTGGATCTTGTGGGTTGTAATCCATCATTTACTTCATTTTTCATATAATACACAACCCACAATATCCGGTTTTCTTATGTATTAATTTAAATCTGAATCTATTTTCTTCTATGGTATTTCTTGTGCAAATTGATATTAACAAAGATATAAGCATTTTTGGATCGATTAAAATCGATTGAAATAGTATGGTGGTAATTATTCGTTTTAGGATCAATGAAAGACAGCCACCCTCTCCTTCTTTAGTTAGCTTTATAAGCTAACTAACAAAAATATGACGACCTAACCTAACCAGTCGTTAGGTCAACTGTACGCCCTTGACGATTGGTTAGGTTAGGTTAGATCGTTTATTTACGTTAGTTGGCCTTATAAAGCTAACTAAAGAAGGTTGGGGTGGCTTTCTTCATTGATCCTTCGTTTTTACCCCTGCGGGTCGATTTTGATATGAGAATAGGTTTTTCTGGTGTATTTTGGTGTTTTATTTCAAATCTGACCTTCATTTCTTGTGCAAATGAATTATTGAATGCCGGTTAGGTTAATTGAATACCCGGTTAGGTCAATTGAATACCCGGTTAGGTCAACTGTATGCCCTTGATGATTGGTTAGGTTGTCGTGATATTTTCGTTAGTTTTAATGAAATATCACGACTTAACCCAACTAACGAAAATATCACGACAACCTAACTAATCATCAAGAACCGAGAATTTTCTTCGCAAGATCACCCGATAGGCCTAACAAAAATGCGGTGCACCAAATTCATACTGGTGAGCACTCCCCGATTAGAACCATAGTGGAGACTACACAGTCAAGAAAAAGACGCGATCGAGGAACAAGTTAAATCATGTTAGGCCAAGACGTTATCGAGCCTTGCGAAAGTCCTTGGTAGAGTCCTGTGTATTACTTAAACCAGAAGGTACTTCACGCTTTTGCGTTGATTATTGCAAATTATATAAATCATACGAAAGGAACAGTTCCTAATCCGCATCGATGAGATCCTCGATGCATTAGGGGGTAGTGCATTCTTTACTACGTTAGATGCCAAATTGGGTTATTGGCAAATTACGATTGGCGAAAAAGACCGCGATTCATGACCTCATTTGCGATTCATGATCTCATCCGGTACGTATCGTTTTTTTCCTTATGACATTCGGACTGACATCAGCTCCGTTTGGTTTTCAACGTGCTGTTAACGACGTGTTGATTGGAGCATTGGGAAAGTATGCTTTGGCATACATCGATGACGTAGTGCTTTATTCCAAAACGTTTGTAGAACGTCTAGACCACGTCGCGGAAATACTCACTTTAGTGCGGGGAGCGGGATTAAAACTGAGTTCACGAAAATGCCAATTTGCTAAACCATTGATTAAGTGTTTAGATTATAAAGTTGACGCACAGGTAGTACATCCGGACCCTGATAAAGTTTCTGCGATCGACGCATTTCCGGTTCTGAATAAGATCAGAGGAATTAGGCAGTTCTTAGGAATGGTAGGCTATTACAGGTGTTTCATAGAAAATTTCTCCCTGGTAGCTGCCACTTTAAGTAACGTCACTCATAAATGTGCTGAATTTACGTGGACGGAAGAACGCCAAGCGGCGTTTAACCAACTTAAGTCGTGCCTCATGAAAGCTCTAATCTTAATTTATCCCGATTTTCAGAAACCGTTCTAGATTCATATGGATGCTTCTAATTATGCAATTGAGGACGTATTAATGCAGACTATTGATGGAGTAAAAAAACCTGTTTCGTATTTTTCTCGGAAGTTACACGGGACCCAGGTGAATTATACATTAACGAAGAAAGAGGCCTATGCCATTATTGAATCCATCAAACACTTTTCCCATTACGTATATGGACGTCATTTCACCAAAGTCACCGATCATGCACCACTCCGTTATATCTTCCAATACCGAAATAACGTCCCTCGAATTACGAGATGTCAGAATATTGTTTTGACATACGATACAAAACATCGTGTCCTTGATGCCTTATCACGAAATCGTTTTCAAACGTTCATCGCTTATATACGCGGACAGGGAAAAGCCAAAAAGGTTCGAAATGTACAAAATGTCGACGTCAGTAAAATATTCTCGAGTCAGAACATGCATGAGAAGCAATTAGCAGAACCTCGCTGTGCTAATATACGATAACGGATGTTTATTTTATATGACATACCCAGACGATGACAAACTGAAGGCGCCGCGACAGTGTCCCGTTTGCCAGCTAGTCTTGTCGGTGACAACACTGAAACTGTCACACAACTCGAAGTTAAACACTCACGCGGGTTTTGTAAAATCTTTGTTTCGAAGTAGGGAGTGTTTCTATTGGCCTAATCAGCAGGCCCGCAACTACGGGGGGGGGGGGGCGATAGGGGGCTTCGCCACCCCTGGCAATTTTTTAAACTCCCTTGGAGCCCAGACTGCCATCCAAGTTTGGCTAGAGGGGTTACAGGTGATCAGAAAGCAGAACTTGTTATGCTTGCCTTTGACCAAACGCACGAACAGCATCAATATTAATTTATTTATGCGCAGATTTGCTAAAAAACAGCGGAATTTGCAATTGTTTAAAAGTAATTTTACATAAAGTGATGAAATAACGTACATTTTCTAAAGACAGTTATTATCCATATTAGCTGTATTCAAATTTTTCCCATTAAATTCTTTTCTATTCAATATGTATTTATTTTATTGTATATATTTAGTGTAATTACATCATGCAACTGATACAATAAAAATTTATTATTGCTATTATTATTATATTATTATTATTATTATTATTACTGCTACTATTATTATTATAGTGTGTCTGACCCAATTAGTGATCGGGCCCCCCCCCCCTGTTCCCGTCCTTGCCACCCCTGTACTCCGATCCTTGTTGCAAGCCTGCTAATCAGGCCACTACCATCAAGAAATACTGTCAAACGTGCTTCCCTTGTCAGAAAAGGAAGGCAGGAAGATTAAATACGGCCAAATTAGGCAAATTCCATCCATCCATCAATCGATAGACTCTTAGAACGTGTGGGACTGGAATTAATCGGTGAACTCCCTCCGACTTATTTAGGTAACAAGTACATA
This sequence comes from Bathynomus jamesi, assembly GCA_023014485.1. NCBI lineage: Eukaryota > Metazoa > Arthropoda > Malacostraca > Isopoda > Cirolanidae > Bathynomus > Bathynomus jamesi. Next base: position 93,187 of record JAJOZX010004133.1, read on the forward strand.
CTCGTGATTGTAGATCATTTTACGCGTTATGCAGACGTGATTCCGTTGCAGAACAAACGTACAGAAACTGATAGGTTGTTGTCATATATTTGTAAAGATAATTATATAGACGAAATAGTGAGTGATCGTGGGTTGGAAAATGTGTCGAGCACTTTCCAAGAGGTGTGAAAATATCTGCAAATAAAATCCTCGACAACAGCTTATCACCCGTAATCCAGTGGGATCACAGAGCAATTTAATCGGAGTATAAAAGAGAAACTCCACTTTCTAAGTGAAAGAGACCCCCGCTCATGGGACCTATAACTGAAGTACGTCACCCTATCCTTGAACACTTCGTACCAACGGTCAGTCAAGGACATTCCGTTTTACTTGTTTCACGGATGTGATTGTAACCTGCCGTATTCCGATCTGCTCCAGAATTGGGTTCTGGATTATTCCAGTGGAGTTCATTTTTCGGCAGAGGCATGAACGCAACTGAACCATGCATTCCAACAGCCGCAGAAACATTCCGAAGAGGCTCACGAAGAAACCAAGAGGTTTACGAGATGAGCGTATAGTATAATTCGGAGATTCTGGAAGGTGATATGGTTCTTTTGCGAAATGAGACTAAAACTGGACCAAATATGCGAAAGTTGAACGTCCGCTGGAAGGAATCTTATGGAGTGACCCGAGTGCTGAACCCTCAGGACGTACAAATTAAAGGAATGTATACCGATCGGAAGATTCAGACCGTCCACATAAACCGATTAAAGAAGGCCTGGTTATCAAGGGAGACTTTCCCGGTAAATGAGGACCCTCCTCTGGTTGGGGAGGGAAGACAAGAACACGGATGAAATAGCAGAAACCCCACCCGACAACGATGTGCAAGAATACCTGTCATGGTACCTAACAGACAGCGAGCGGGTGGAAACCGAGACGAAGTAGAACTAAGAGCCGCCAGCACCAGAACACAGATACGCTTTGCGTTCGCGAGGTCTAGTACCTGACAAAGAATGGGTTCAAAGTAAAATTTTAGGGAGAAAACCGAAGTGAGAAAAAGGTTAAAATTGTTTTTAAGTGAAAATCGTTAATAGTGTACGGTAAATACCGAATGTTATCGTAGTAAGGTTTGAATGATAGTTTATTAGAATTGTTTTGTTAATTGCTAAAAAGTAATATTACAGGTAGACAATTGGTTATATGGGTTTCATGGGGAAACTCTGTAATACATAAAACCAGTTCTTGTTCCTTTGGAAGTCTACAAGGGTTTCTGTGAAGGGATTCCAACTGCGACTTATCATTTTATATTTGTGTGCTACGTAGTAGACATGCAAATTTTCACTGTATCAAGGTCATATTGTTAGGAAATATAGCCCATGATTTGTTTAACAAATGTTTAACAAATGTATTCGATTTTCGGCATCTCAGTTTTCCGTAAGTAATTGTAAAAGTAATATGAAAGGTAAAAAGGTTCTAGTCGTAGGGAGTTCAGGGCAGAAAATTTACGCTAGAAGGACGACGGGTCATTTGACCCGTTTTTGTAGGTTCTTGTTTAATATTCTTTTAATAAATATGGTTTATTTATTTGACCCTCTGCCGCTCTTCCAGGTAAAGCAAAATTTTCGTCCTTCTAGTGTTAAAGAATTGGGAAGATCAGGAGAAGTTTCAAGCAACTGTGTAGTATGTGTCACCAGAGGAGGAGGGTATGAAGACTTGCTGGAGGAGGCTGAAGAACAACTTAGCCAACGAAAGTTTGATGTACTCGTTTTCGTGGGATCCCAAAATGATCTTACGAACTTAAATGATTCAAGAATGACGCGGGAAAATTTATGGTGATCAACGACGACTTCAACAGAGACTTCATGGTGGGGCAAATGAAGAAGGGCCAGAACAGGTAGAAGAAGAACAATCCACGATTGATTGTCATCTGGACACTCCCTTATGTACCAGATTTTATCCGGTACAACGAGATCAGAAACGGCGGCCATCTGCCCAACACCTTGTTCCAACAGTTCCAGCGCTTCGAAAAACACTATAAAACTTCAGAGTATCATATGAAGAGTCTTATGCGAACGAAATCGTCACATGTTCTTAGATCTCAACTTAATTATTTCTCACTATCGGGCTCATCGTCGTCAACAACGAGGAAGTAGGGAAGATTTTTTGCCCGACTTTTTATGCGCCATCAGACCGCCATTGAGAGATTACATCCTTCACCCCGTACGAGAAAACGGATTCTTCACCATGAGAAAAGCCTCAGTAAGTTACGTATCCTGCACGATCAAACGGAGATGGTGGAAGATCGTTGTAAAGATGGGCCCCAAGTTAAGGAAGCAACGAGGAAACTTTTCCCCACGTTCCTCGCCAAGAGCAATTGTATATGTTGGGAACACTCCCATCTTCGGTTCTAGGACAGTTCATACCAGGACAGCTCATACTAGGACAACTTATACCCAGACAACTCATACCTAGGACAAGTCATACCTAGGACAAGTCATACATAGGACCAGAAAAAAAATGAAAAATTAATGAAAACATTTATTTTGTAAAATTAAAAATTAAATTTAAACATTTAAAATTCATGCAAGTTATATATATATATATATATATATATATATGCCCAGTTAGGTTCATTGAATGCCCGGTTAGGTCAACTGAATACCCGGTTGGGTTCATTGAATGCCCAGTTAGGTCAACTGTACGCCCTTGACGATTGGTTAGTTTAGTCGTGATATTTTCGTTAAAACTAACGAAAATATCACGACTAAACCTAACCAATCGTCAAGGGCGTACAGTTGACCTAACCGGGCATTCAAATTTATCCTATGTAAATAATGGTCTCTATTTATTATATGTTTGCAATAAATAATAAATTTGTTGTTATTGTTTTCTTATCTTATTTTGGTTAATTTGCAGAGTTTAAACTTTCGGGGTGGATATAGATGAAAAGAACAACATTGGGGTGGTAATTGTTGAAGAGAGTATGAGTTGTCCTAGGTATGAGTTGTCCTAGGTATGAGTTGTCCGGATATGTGTTGTCCTGGTATGAGCTGTCCGGTCACGCCCATCTTCTTACACCCAAGCGTAGATGAGTTACAGCTATAAATCTTCCCAGTGAGCTTTCTTGTTCGTCTTTAACTTGCACAAAATTAATCACAACAATTATTTTGTCTATACTCCTCGTTAAAATTGAATTAGAAAATTTATTTTTTTTAAGAGGAGGGTAAAAGTGGGATTGCAAAATAAAGATTTATTAATAATATGACATAATAAGAACTGCTGCATAAATAGGAAAACATAAGTTGGGATTTAATAGTTAGGGATATTCCTTGTAAGCCTCAGATGAATTTAGAAAAACAAGTACGTGACTTTTGGTATGAGGCCAGAACAGGTCTCAACGTGTTTGTACAAATGATTGTTTCCCAATGCGAGATGAAAATCTGAAGTGCAGAAGGGAGACTGTAGTAATGTCTAATTAAGAATTAAATGTTGGTTTATAAGAATTTAATAATGTTCAATTAAGTTTTGTTAAATAAGAAATTAATAATGGTTTGTGAAATTAAAAATATAAAAATACAAATTGGCAATGCCTGAAATGGGTCTAGAGAAACGGAGAATGCCCAAAAGCGGCAGTTATCGGACGGCCGTTGGCTTAATGTGTTTTTTTTTTTGTATTACGATGTTTTTGTAAATTTGGAATATTCTTTCGTGTCTCCGACTAAATGTTAACGCTAATTCTCCCTCGCATTACCCCGTTTATCTGAAAGTGTTTTTGGAATAAATAAAAGTCAGTGAAGTGTAAAAAAAACAAAAAACATCTTATTAGGCAACGACGTTCGATAACTGCCGTTTTTGGGCATTCTCCGTTTCTCTAGACCCATTTCAGGCGTTGCCAATTTGTATTTTTATATTTTTAATTTCACAAACTATTATTAATTTCTTCAATTCAATTCTTCTTCAATTCTTCAGCTCCCTAGGTAGGCTAGTCAGCCTGTCAGTGGAGCCAGCCTCCTTCGCCACTCCGCCCTGTCCAGCAGCACTCCCGTTTCTTCGAGCTCTTGCATGCTGTGCAAGTCGTATCTTCGCAAGCTCTCCTCCACTTCGTCCCTCCATCTCCTCGGTCTCCCTCGCGGTCTTCTGCCATTCCTGGTCTCCACTCCCAGCATCTCTTCGCAGTTCTCCCCTCCTCCATTCTCTCTAAGTGGCCCAACCATCTCAATTTGGCAACGTCGATTTTTCTCAAAATCGGCGTTACTTCCACATTGGCTCTTATTTCTTCATTCCTTATCCTATCTCTTCGCGTCTTTCTCAGAATAGTTCTCAGCGGTCTCATTTCTGCCGCCTGAATTCTGCTTCGATCTATCATGCGCATTTTCCAGTGCTCCGACCCATAAATCAGTATTAGTGTTAAAACTGTTTCGAAGATTATTTTCTTAGTCCAAGGGACACATGTTCATCTCTCAGTAGCGGGTATAACATTCAGACATTTTTACTAAACTTTGCAATTCTTTTAGTTATTTCTTGCATATTACCACTTTCTTTAGTAAACATACTCCCTAGATATTTAAATTTTTCAACATTTCTTATTTCCTTATCTCCTATTTGAACTCCGAATTCTCCGTCTCTTCGACATACACTTAATATTTCTGTCTTCTACATTCATTTCCATTCCACCTCCTTCAAACATTCATTCCAATCAATTAAAGCTTGTTCTATATCTTCTCTCTCTGTCGTCCAGAATGCTATGTCATCTGCATATGCCATTATTCCGTTATTATTATTCATTTTATGACGTCGCTTGAAACTTGCAATTATGTGTCCATGTAGGCTATAAACAGGAGTGGTGATATAACTGCCCTGCTTCACCCCTGTTCTTACTTCAAACCACTCATCATTTTTGTGTCCAGTCCTTACTTTGCATTCGCTAACTTGATACAAATTTTTCAAAACCCTAAGAAGTGTCCCCCTTACCCCATAAATCTCTTCCAAACATCTCCACATTCTTCCTCTGGGCACTGTATCGAATGTTTTTTTAAGATCTATGAATATTACATAGATGTTAGTATTAAATTCCCATGCCTTTTCTATAACAGAACTGAGGCCAAAAATAAGATCTACCGTACTTCTATCTTTCCGATAACCATGCTGTTCCTCTCCCAACCTTGCTTCAATTATTTGCTTTGCTCTTTTTTCTATTATTCTTTCATAAAGTTTTGTTATATGATTAATAAGCGATATTCCCCTATAATTCTCGCATCTACCGGAGTTACCCTTTCTTTTAAATATTGGAACGGTGATTGTTTTTCCCCAATCACAGGGGACTTGACTTTCTCTCCAATATTTATTCAACAGGTTTCGAATTTCTTCTTTCATGGCTTCGCCTCCCTCCTTTATAAGTTCAATCGGAAACTCGTCCACTCCCGTTGACTTTCCATTCTTCATTTATTAACAGCCTCTTCCATTTCTTCTCTGGTAATAATCTCCTGTTCTGCTAATTCCTGTGTATATTCCATCTGCTTCCTCCACTTCTTCTGGATCTCCATTCAGTAGATCTTTAAAATAATCTGACCATCTTCTATTAATTGCTCCAGGTTCCACTATCATATTTCCCGCTTCATTTTTAATGCTGTATACTTTTTCTTTTCCTTCCTATAAGATTTTGCAAGACTGTAAATCAGTTTTTGTTTCCCTTCTCATCTCATTTCTTATTTAACAAAACTTAATTTAATATTATTAAATTGTTATAAACAAACATTTAATTCTTAATTAGACATTGCTATATTCTCAAGGTTGACGTCTCTGCACCAGATGTGACAGACCGTCAGTGAGAGTGTGATAGGTCATTAGTCAGAGGAAAAAAAAGAGTGGAGTACATTAATAAGGGTTAATATGCAGCAAATAGCCTCACCTCGAGTTCATAATTTTTTATGTTAGCATTCGGTAGTATACAGCAATAGAATAAATTTGTTGAAATCCAGACTCCCCGCAATTCAAAATTAACGAAGTTATTGATTTTTTAAGTTTTAACCATTTTTTTGTTTCGCGACCTGCCAGCAGGCATAAGACATCCTCGCTCTCAGACAATTTTCTGGAAATGTGTGGACGACCAATCACAGTGCACCTTTTTTAACCAATAGTAGGCTATTAAACACTCAAAAACAACCACGCCTTAATGAACGAATGACAGTTAATTAGGAATTTTAAAGCTATTAAACACTCAAAAACAACCACGCCTTAATTAATGAACCAATGACAGTTAATTAGGAATTTTAAAGAACTTATCAAGTTTTTTTCCCGACCGTTTAATCACAGAAAAAACCTCGGCCTTTGATACAGCTGAGGTCTTTCTTTCTTTTTTAATTTTTGTCACGTAAACATGTGCGGTGATTTTTTTGTGTTAGTTGTGATTTAGGCTACGTTGAAGTGTTGAAAATTTTAGGAGACAATTCACGAGCGGTTCGCATTTTTCAAGAACACGGTGTCGTTCCCTGTACGCGAAACTGTCAGTGTGTTCCCAGCTCCTTTATTTCCGTAGTGACCGAGACGTTTTCGTGTGTAAACGCAAATTTCCAAAAAACAAGCAGAAGAGTTTGTTTCCGTGCAAATTACAGGCTCAATATCTCTCTTCAAGGCACGTGGCTAGCGAAGTCACACATTCCGGCAAGTGTTAATCTAGCTTTCATAAGCGTTTTCCTCCGAAAACATTTTTCCCAATCCTGCTGTGAGCAATACCCAAAGGTGGGCAGTTGCGCCGCAAAAAGTTGCGGCGCAACATTTTTGGTTGCGCTTGCGCTTGCGGCGCAACTTTTTGAAAAGGGTTGCGCTTGCGCGTGCGGCGCAACTATTTCAGCAGAGTTGCGGTTGCGGTTGCGGCGCTACAAAAATTGTTGCGCGTGCCCACCACTGGCAATACCTACAGTTAGCGCTGCAAAATAGCCCCACCTCGAGTTCACAATTTTTGATGTTCGCATTCGGTAGTATGATGATTGGTTAGGTACAGTATATCAAAGTTAGGTCAATTGAATGCCCGGTTAGGTCAATTGAATGCCCGGTTAGGTCAATTGAATGCCCGGTTAGGTCAATTGAATGCCCAGTTAGGTCAACTGAATGCCCGGTTAGGTCAACTGTACACCCTTGACGATTGGTTAGGTTAAGTCATGATATTTTCGTCAGTTTAACGATTTATTTTTTTCGAAATCTCTTCATTTAGGTTAGGTAAGGTTAGCAATAACGGTAGCGAAATTTAATTATTAGGGTGTTTTCATGTGCTTTATTTAGAAATGCTACTCATTTGCCCCGTGTTTACTTGAAAATAAAACGACAAAAAAAAAACGATTTTTTTCGTACTTTCAATTAAATGCGGGCAAATGAGTGGCATTTCTGAGGAAAGCACATGAAAACACACCCTAATAACTAACTTTCGTACCAAAAGTCGAGGTGGGGCTATTTGCTGCATATTTACCTTAAGTCCTGGGTGCTGCACAGGAATTTCCTTCAAAATTTTAAAGTTCACTCTCAGTCAATCAAGACTGTTTACACACACACACACACACACACACGTGTGTGTATATATATATATATATACACATATATAATATATATGTTTCATATCTGTGACTTAAGTATAATATATAATGCTATATATAATATAAGTATAACATATAATGCGCCTCGGTGGTATAGTGGTCAGCGTCGCTGACTACAGATCCATTGGTCCCCGGGATCGAGACCCGATGACGGCAGGCGGCGCGCAGCAAAACCCAGCTGTTCATCCTCCCACACAATAAAAATTGGTTGGGTAGCCTAGTGGTTAAGATGGGCTGCTGATCGGGAGGTCGTGAGATCGAGTCCAGGCAAGGATTTGTAATTTCTGATCCCCCGTGGTGGGGCATGGTTCGGATTCCATGTTAAATTGGAAGTCTGAGGTGAAGTGACAAGCTTGACCTTCGTCAGAATGAACATTTCGGCGGAAACATACGACGGTATATATATATATATATATATATATATATATATACTAGGTGAGGTACCCGGCGTTGCCCGGGTTAATTGAATGCTCGGTTAGGTCAACTGAATGCCCACAAAACCCCCTCACCCCCCTTTATGCAATTTGGGGGCTAACCCCCTCCCCCATTACCTCCCACCCCTCTCCTCCACTTACCCCCCCACCCATCTCCTCCACTTACCCCCCACCCATCTCCTCCACTTACCCCTACCCCCACCCTTCCCCATTACTGCCGGGATATATTTCACCAAACAGACAAACAGACAGGCTAAACTACAGAAAAGAATGCAGCCATGAAAATTTTGAGCTTCACATTGTGTCAAGATTTCTGAATCTGATCAGATATCTGGTCAATAAAACTATAGAAAAGAACACAGTCATGAAAATCTTGAGCTTCACATTTCCGCCCGTAATACAAACAGACAGGCTGACCGACTCTGTGTTGACATTCTTCATCCCATAAGAGGTTCCCGTGCCAAATTTGGTAGCTCTAGGTCAAACGGTTTGCGCTTGCATAAAGGACAGACAGACAGAAAGGCGAAAATATATAATAGATATATAAAACGGGTGTGCCATAAAAAGGGTACATTTTAAAAAGGCTATAAAATGAAAACATTTGTCATTTAATTTTAATAAAACTTATGCACAATAAAACGTGTATTTATCTATATGCAAACAAGTTTTCAGACTAAAATATCAAATAATTCAAATTCTATCAACATTTAACGAAAGAGTATGATTTTTCTACTTAACATGCAAAAATTATTAAACCTTTTTAATATTTTTTTATAAAAATAATTTTTAACGTAAACTGCTTCTTCCGCAGCTTATTATCCCATCTTTACATGGGGTCGCTGTTTTTGGTTCGTCTTCTCCACTCTCCTCTGTCGTATACCACGTCCTCCTCCAAGTCCTTCTCCCTGATGTCCGCCACCACACAGTCCCTCCATCTCGTCTTCGGTCTTCCTCTTCTTCTCCGTCCCGGCAACTCCATCTCCAGCACTCTGCGCCCCACATACTCCTCCTCTCTTCTCCTGACGTGTCCATACCACCTCAGCCTGGCCTCCTGCACCTTCTTAGATGCTTCCGCCATCTTCACTGTTCCTCTTATATGCTTATTTCTGACCCTATCCCTCCTCGTCACTCCACACATCCATCTCAACATCTTCATTTCAGCCACATCGATTTTCTTTCATTGCTCTTCTTCATTGGCACAGTCTCCATTCCATACAACATTGCCGGCCTCACCACTGTTTTGAATACGTTTCCCTTCAGTTTCACTGGGACCCTCTTATCACAGAGCACCCCTGATACGTCTCTCCAGTTCTTCCATCCCGACTGTATTCTACAGTTTATCTCTCTATCTGCTCCCCCCTCTGCATCCACTGTTGACCCCAAGTATTTAAATACTCCACCGTCTTAACACGCTCTCCACTCAATGTCACTTCCCCTCCTCGGTCCTGCTGCACATCACATCTCATATATTCGGTCTTCTTTCGGCTAATTCTCATCCCCCTACTTTCCAACGCCTCTCTCCAATTTTCCAACTGCTGCTCCACCTCCTCTTTCGTCTCCCCACTCAACACAACATCGTCTGCATACATCATGCACCATGGCGCCTCCCCTCTAATCCTGTCCGTCAACACATCGAATACCACATTGAAAAGGAAGGGGCTCAAATTTTTAACGTAAAATTTACCTGAAATTATTAAAAAAATTGTTCGAAATGCCTTCTTTTCATTTCAGTAACTTTTTTTATTCTTGGCCGGAATTCATCTTTGGCTCGATTTACTTGTTCCTGTGGAAGCTCTTCCCATTTTTGAATGATGATCTCGCGTAAATGAGCGACATCTTTTATCCTAGTCCTGTAGACTCGCTCTGCTAAGTTCTCCCATATTCCGGCCAAGAATAAAAAAGTTATTGAAATGAAAGGAAAGCATTTCGAACAGTTTTTTTAATAATTTCAGGTAAAGTTTACGTGGTTAAAAATTATTTTTATAAAAAATATTAAAAAGGTTTAATAATTATAATTTTTGCATGTTAAGTAGAAAAATCGTACTCTTTCGTTAAATGTTGATAGAATTTGAATTATTCGATATTTTAGTCTGAAAACTTGTTTGCTTATCGATAAATACATATGTTTCATTGTGTAGAAGTTTTATTAAAATTAAATGACAAATGTTGATTTCATAACCTTTTTAAAATGTACCCTTTTTTTATGGCACACTGTTATACATATGTGTGTATGAATAAAACCACGAAGGAAAGGAAACACAGAATGGTGCTCAAGCGCTTTCGTCTAATGACATCCTCAGGAACACTGAAGTACATAAAGAGTTACAGGCTATATATAGGTTACAGAAAAAAAAAAATTAAAAATTATATATATATATATATATATATATATATATATATATATATACACATACATACAATAAATGGAGAAACAAATTTAAAGGATTGTGGGAGGGGCACACAAATTTTTAAACTATCGATTTTTAGCACAAGATTAATGAATTGTTTCCAACCAATGTTATAGATAAAAAAAAAAAAAATTTACAAATTTATACTGGAAATCTGCCCGGGTTTTAGCACTCTGCTCTTTTTGTATATAAAAATTGAAAAATTATCGATTTTTAGCACAAGATTAAATGAATTGTTTCCAACCAATGTTATAAAAATAAAAAATAAAAAATATACAAATTTATACTGGAAATCTGCCCGGGTTTTAGCACACTGCCCTTTTTTGTATATAAAAATTGAAAAATAAAAGTTATTAGGGTGTGTATGTGTGTGTGTGAGTCTACACTGCGGAGACAGCTGTATATGATCAGTAAAATAATATTTATATCTACAGATCTACAGAAGCTAAGGCTAACAAAGACCCTAAGATCCACTCTAAGGTTAGCCCGAGAGAAAGGAAAGAGTAGGGGGTTAAGAGAAGAGAAGAGAAGAGAGAGTTAAGTAAGGAGCAACACCTATCACTCGTGGGTTAACATTCATTCAGAAAAGGGGGAAAAAAGTCTCACCATCATCATCCGCCGGCCACTGCCGACAAGTCAGAAAAATAGTCGGAGAAAATAGGAGAGGGGTGAAAGATGAAAAGAAGTAAAATAAGAACACTTACAAACCATGCAAACACAGTCTTTGTGTTGTTGGTTGTGGTCCTGATGAACCAACTAATATATGATGTCATTCGACTGGAAGGAAGAAGCCGCCATTTTAGTTAAATTTTAGCTAGTGTTGAAATCTGACGTTCTGGTGAATTCAATAATTCTTATTTTGAAGTGATGGCATTGATTACACTAGGCAACAAATTTCAACTTTTTTTTTGTTACAGACACGTGAACTACTGATTCCTACTAAAGCGCTGATGCTGATTTCAGATCTGATATCAAAATTTCTCTATCACGTCCAGATTTTGTGTAACCGAAAACCCCTATTTTTCATTTTTTTTCTCACCCGCTTCTATTACGAAAGCCGTCTAAGCTACTTTTCCGCGCCAAGTTTTATGTTAAGCATACTTAAATAATTAGTGAACAGGGATGTCTTTCCTCCTTTATTCTGGCTTAAGACAGACAGCGGAATTCCGCTGTATTTACCAACAACATGTTCAGTTCTAGATGGCCAATCATGTTTTTTGTAGTGGTTCTTGTCATCTCTGCTGTTCCATAGACACAAAAAGCACATATGCTTTGTGTAGCCCAACTGTAACCCAAGAAGTAATGATACAACTTTAAGGTCGCCACAAATATTCCATGTGTGGTCCTTATATTTGATGAGTCTTAGCAGCAGTTTCATCGATTCATAAGTCTCATTAAGGCCAGTGGCATGTGCTACAGGTATTGAAGGTTTTTCATTGCCGTTGTGCAGTAATACAGCTTTAAGGCTAGCTTTACTAGAGTCAATGAACAGTCTCCATTCTTTTGGATCATAGCGACAGCCAATCCCTTGCATCAGACCACTGATATCGTGGCAGAAACAAACGTTTTCTTCCTGTAAGTAAAATGATGAAAACTGCAAATGGCGATGGCGGAAATGGGAAACTTTGGTGTTTGGTTGGAGAAGATTAAATTCTTGAAGTCTTGAACCAAGCAACTCTGCCTTTTCTTTTGGTAATTCCAAATCGCGCACTAAGTCATTTAACTCCGCTTGACTTAACAAATGTGGGGAAATATTTGCATCTGGAACATATATGCCATCTTTCCTGTTTCTATATCACTAGCAGAATCTTCAGATGAACTGCTGTCTGTTATCGTTGCTGGTGGAACTGGTGGTGGATTTGTTTCATCATGTGGTACTGGTTTCATTGCTGATTCGCAGTTTGGTACGTGATCTTTGATTTGTTTTTCTTTGTGAAACCAGCAATCTTTGTCAAACAAAAATAACAATCATTGAAGTGATTTTTCGGCTCACGCCAAACCATGGGGACTGAGAACGGCATAGCTTTTCTTTTACCATTCATCCAAGCTATTAACATTGCATTGCACTGTGCACAGCAAATATGTGGTGCCCAGTCCTCTGTTGGTCTCCTAACTTAGTCAAAATAACACTTGTAGGCAAGTTTAATCTTTGTTGTTATGTTTCTACGTTGTGGCTTAGGTGTATATTGTCCACAGACAAAGCAGAAGTTGTCTGGGTGATTTACACAAGCACGTCTATTTGATGCCATTTTGAATTACCATACAATATCTGAAAAAACGTAGAAAGTAATTATTACGATGTGCAAAATAAAAAGAAATACACACCGTAGTACAAAACAAATGCTATAAAAACACACAAGTCACCACAACCTGTCACCTGCTCATCAGCAGAGAGCTTCAACAACCGTTCTGCTTGACTGTCACGTAGCGACTGACCGTTGGGCCGTTGCCCGTTACTATGCTCTTGACTCAGTGTTGCCAACTCAGGATAAATTTTATTTATCAAAATTGTTCGAATTTGTATATAGTTGGCAAAAAAAATTGCTTTAACCTTGAAAAGCAATTTCATATTACTGGCATTAAGCCGATTAAAACCAAAATCTGGACGTGGTAGAAAATTTTACTAAAAGTGATTTGCATTTTACACAAAATCTAGACGTGATAGAAAAAATCTAATTATAGATTTGAAATCAGCATACCGAAATTAGCTAGGAGCACCTATTTGGTCTTCTGTAACAAAATCTTTGTTGCCTAGTGTTATTAGTGATAAAAAAAAGATTTTTAGTTTTCATCGGCTCTAATTTGAAGATGTTACTGTTGAGTTGTACTTCAAATTGGTAGAATTGGTAATGTGAGGTTTATGGAATTAAATCGGGTTATTATTGAATGTTTCGCCAATAGTTTCATTACTTTGTTTCGGTTCATTTGCGCAAGATATGAAGGTGGTGGTTTTACTGAATCTCGAATGTGGCCAGATTTTTAGACGTGAAGTGTTTTTCATCCGGACTTCTTGTCGAGAGAGGTTGTAGTACCTAACAGAAAGGAGTTCTGTCAAAATCTTGACGACAGCAGTTACCATGCCTAGAAGGTGAACTCCCGCCAAGACCTTGACTGCTGCTGTCATAGGGCCTACAGAATAAACTCCAACCGAAGTCTCGACTGCTGCGGTGGTCCTAATGTCAGAGAATTATCCGGAAGTGGAATCTGGTTTTATGGAGGGGGCTCGTATTGGCCAGGTTACTTTCGTTCCAGGTTCTCCTTGCTGACTAGAGGTTAAAGGTAGGCTAGTTTATCCGTTCTGTAAATAGGATAACTCTGTTGTGTTTAACCAGTGATGTGAAAATTACTTTCAAAAAGAAAGTAATTACAGCACTATAAATTATTTTAATTCTGAAGTAATTAAATTACAATTATACTTTTCTAAATTAATTGAATTATTCTTCAATTATTTAAAAGCTTAAAACTGAAGGTGAAGTCATTTGATGTGGCAAGAAGCACAAAGGTTTTTTAATAAAGGCACAAGTTATACATTAGGCCTACATCCAAAATCAAAATGATATCTCTACCGTTATTAATTAGTCCAATGAATAAACTATGTAGTCTGCTACTTTTTACTTTATGATCAGACTGCAAATTAAAAGGTATTCCCAACTGCAAATTAAAAGGTATTCCCTTTTTAAACTATTTTAATGAAATACTGTAATTAAATATAATTACTATAAAATAATTTAAGTAATTTAATTTTAAATTGCAATTACTGTGACTGTAATTAAATTATTGGTACAATTGCATTTTTTTGAAGTAATTGAAAATGGTAAAAAAGTGGTTTTCCATTTTTTATGGTATTTAATTACTCAAAAAGTACCATAGCTAATTAATGGTAGTTCAGTTACTTTACAACTCTCTATTTTGTTAGAATAAAGGTTGGATGGAGACCCCGAACTTGCAACGCAAGAATATTATTAAAACCTGAGAATTTTTAACTTTATATCGTATTATATAGGCCCATAGGGCACTAGAATAGGTACTGGAAAAGGTCTTTGAAATATTTTTGTAGTAAAATTTCAGATGCCAGGGTTAGGCTACACTAAGTTAAGTGGTCATTCGGTTAATATACGTCTTTTAACCCGCTCACGCGCGGTTAAAACAGTACAATATATTGAATTGCCATTCAAAATTGACTAAGAAAATATATATCTTATGTTGTGCAAATTTGTACAAATGTACTTTTTTTAATAAAATATATTTCCTGTTTTGGCTATAATATAATTTTTTTCATAAAATATTTTTCCTGATTGGGCTATTTTTTTCGCTACTCTGCGACTTAATTAGTTGGTTGGGTGGGTTTTGTTATGGCCATTTTTTTTTTTTTTTTTTTTTTTTTTTTTTTTTTTTTTTTATTCAGTTTAGTGGTGTTTGTGATAGAATTATGACGTGCCATTCGTGTGATTTTGATTTTGTGAACTTGATTCGTTATGTGCCCTACATGAAGACAAAGGATTGGATGTTTTTATCAATTATATTCTCTCATCCTTAACTTGCCCGAAATGTGACAGTGAGTGCCTAATACAGAAAGATCAGAAGATATTTAGGAGAAATAACCAATATTAACCGGTTAGGTTAATTGAATGCCCGGTTAGGTTAATTGAATGCCCTTGATGATTGGTTAGGTTAAGTCGCGATATTTTCGTTAGTTTAAATGAAAATGATGAGAGCAAATTTTTCTGGTTAATTTTGAGGTGGTGTCCATTTCCTGTGCAAATGCGTAGTTTTCGAGATGACGATATCTCGAAAATTACGCATTTGCACAAGAAACACATGGCAGATTCATACAAAACACCTCAAAATTGACCAGAAAAGTTTCTCATCATAAAAACAGACTGGGTGTAAAAACGAATAATTACCGGTCATTCTTGGTTGGTTAGTTATTTTCCACATGACCAACTTTCGGCCAAAGATCAAAAGGATAGGTGGACACGAAACTAGGCCTACGTATTTACCACCTTTGACTAAGATTTAATTAAGGATCTTCTCGGTTTCATTCACTACTGAATTAAAAAAATATATTTTTTTTTTTTGTAATTTTATACGCAGAATTTAAGTTTCGCCTTTCTTAAATGCAGAAATTAACCATAACGCAGATCTATAAACCCCAACCTAACTAAAATAGGAAGTAAATTATACCCACCTATAGCCTAAATGAACGCAATATCTTCCACAAAAATCTTACGATATCTTGTTTGGAAAGTATGCAATACCTTTTTCATAAGCTGCTAGGCTACGGCTCACTTGCATTAACCCTTTACTGTCACATGTCGTGATATTTTGGTTAAAACTAACGAAAATATTACAACTAAACCTAACTATATATATATATATAATATATATATATATATTATATATATATATATATATATATAAAATATATATATATAATATATATATATATATATATATATATATATATATAGTAGTGATGGGACGATACCAAAATTTTTAACGATTCCGATTCCGATTCTCAATATTTTTAAATATAATTCTGTACTTGTTTTTCTGGAAATTGTCATATTTTACTTTGGTAAGATTAACTATTTACATTATGAGTATGGTAATATAAATTATAAATTATAATAGATTGGTTTAAAAATAAAAATCAACTGTAAGTTGTAATAATTCATTTTAATCATCTTGATTACACATCATGGATATACATGTTTTAATGTATAGCTACAATACAATAAAAATAAAATTTGTTATCCTCTTTCATTTAAATTTTAAAGTTTACATTGCAAAACTGGTTCAATTAAAAGTTAAAGAATCGTTTTAAGAATCGGAAATCATGGTACAATTCTCTCGATTCTGATTCCGATTCCTGAAAAATGCTCGATTCTTCCGATTCTCGATTCCGATTCCGATTAATCGTCCCATCACTAATATATAGTTGTAATATTTTCGTTAGTTTTAACCAAAATATCACATGTGACAGTAAAGGGTTAATGCAAGTGAGCCGTAGCCTAGCAGCTTATGAAAAAGGTATTGCATATATATATATATATATATATATATATATATATATATATATATGGTATCCCACCATTCTGTTCAGTGACGAGGCTGTTTTTTATGGAAATGGTGAGGTAAATCGACAGAACACCCGCTACTGGTCTCAAAACAATCCTCACTGGTATACCTCTTCAAAGGAACAAGGTGCATCTCGGATGATGGTATGGTGTGGCATTTGGAAGGATCGCATCATAGGCCCCCTCTTTTTCGATGAACATGTCACTGGAGGCACCTACCTATGTTTGCTCAAGGAAGAAGCATTTCCCAATGTCTTGAACGAAGAAGGAAATTTCCCAACATGGTTCCAGCAAGACGGCGCTCCTGCACATTACAGCACCCAAGTAAGGGAATACCTGTACCAACAATTCCCTGGTCATTGGATAGGACGTCGAGGGCCTGTGGAATGGCCAGCTAGAAGCCCGGATCTCACGCCACTAGATTTTTATCTCTGGGGCCACTTGAAAGCGCTGGTATACGCAGAGAAAATTAGGAGTGTTGAACATTTGCGGCAGCGCATTATTGGGGCATGTAACACCATTACTCATGACATCATTCACCGTGTGCTTGCTGACTGGGTATGACGTCTGAATTTGTGTATTGAAAACAATGGTGGACATATTGAGCACGTTCTGTAAATAAAAGCTTTTGTTTTGCCTTTTCTTATTATTTTTCCTATGATGCCGGACTTATGGGACACCCTGTATATACCTTATGAACCTTGTTGTTTCGTGTGTTGGTCTCTCTTCACACGGAGGTCAAGCTGGTGGCCCCGCCTCTAGGTCTGGCCTGGTGGAGGAGCGAGTATATATATATAATTTGGTTCTACATAATTTAGGACTGTCACATTATTAGTTAGAATTTAGGACTGTAAAGGCGAGGATATCCTGGCGTCCGGGATAACAGGAAAGTACCCATTTTTTTACAGGAGTGGAATATAATACCAAAAGAACATTAATGTCGCAGAAAATAAAATGGTGATCAAAATTGTATGTAATAATTGCATATGGAGGTGCCAAAAAAGTGGATGCAGTAAAACAGATTCGGTGCGCAATGGAACTTGGTTCGAAGACACCCATATTCCATTATCTAAGATTGTTTATTTATGGCTGGGCAAAAAATACACCAACATAAGAGAGAGAGAGCGTTGAATGCGAAGCAAAGAATTAAAATATAAGTGAAGCATCATTCGTTGAAAATTTATCAACAGTCTTGGCTATTCTCCTTTGCTTCAGTAAATAATTTGGTAGTGAATATGTTTCTGACGCCTTTGAGAGGATCTTTAATGATATAAAGGTGCTTTCTGTTTATGACACCAGAGGTTTAGTCAAAAGGAAGAAAACCTTCCCTATTCATTACACTGGTATGCATCAATTTTGCTGTCAAGGGTTTTGTAAGTGATTCTTATAGAGCTTTTCCTGCTGATTTCGAATCTGCAATCCGTTTTTCTCAATCAGCTCAGGTTATCCGGCTATGGCCTCATAAGTAAAATAGAATTTTTCGTGATTTTGTCAAAGCGGAATTGGAACAGTAACATCTATCATCACTTGTTTCACTTGTATAATATCTTTTTTTACTTTTCAGGCATATAGATAAAATATTTCATAATGAATAGAGCGTGTAAAAATGATCCCAATAGATTCTGCTACATATGTGGGACGGTTACCATGCCAAATAACCAGTCCCAAATCACTAAATTTGTGAAGACAATGTATAGAGCATACTTTAGAATTAAGCTAGGGGACCAGGACAAAAATTTCGCCCCTCATATGTGCTGCAAGACGTGCATTGAAAATTTGAGAAGATGGAGCAAAGGCAGAGCGAAATCTTTGCCTTTTGGAATTCCCATGATTTGGAGAGAAGGAAAGGATCACGTGACAGATTGCTATTTCTGCATGACAAACCTCCAAGGTGGGCTTATAAATTTATTTTTCTTAAATATTTTGAAATCCTCGTATGAAACTTGACATAATATTCACCATAATGTAATATTCACCATATATAGCATAATATTCACCATAATGGTAATCATACATTTACATATACATATTGTTATAGAAAATACATTTACATATACATATTGTTATAGAAAATACATTTACACATACATATTGTTATACAAGTTACATTTACATATACAATGATTGTATATTTTTTCTTTTTCATTCATATTGTCCCCGAAGGGACAATATGAATGGAAAAGAAAGAAAATATACAGACTCCATCGACATATTTCATATCTTACAGACCGCAGCCTTCCCTCACGAGCCGCCACTGTCTGAATGCTTCTTCTATTTCATATGCAAGTTTTATATCCATGTTTCTGTGTTTCTATTTTCAGGAGTTAACAAGAAGAATAAACACATTGTTGTATACCCTGACATTCCTTCTGCTATGAGACCTGTACCCCATGGTCCTGGAATTCCAATACCCGACCCACCTCAAACCCTGGACTTCGATGATTCTGATGATGAATCAATGACCAATGACCAGTCCTAGTCGTATATACCTCAAAATACCGCTTCAAATGAGCCGAGGCCTCTCAACCAGGCCAAACTTAATGATCTTACCAGGGATTTAGGACTTTCCAAATTAGCTGCCGAGATCTTGGGCTCACGACTTCGAGAGGACAACTTGCTGGCTCCGGGAACAACATTCTCCTGGTATAGGAAACGAGAGGAAGAATTCCGCAAGTTTTTTGCAGTGCACGAAAATACCTCTTCCTTAGTGTACTGCTGCAATGTTAAGGGGCTAATCGAATCCTTGGGCCTGCCATATAACGCATCAGAATGGAGGCTATTTATAGACTCGTCTAAACGAAATTTGAAAGCAGTACTTCTCAACATTGGGAATAGGGTTGCATCAGTCCCTGTAGCACATTCCGTACAACTTACTGAGAGCTACGATAACATGAAAATTTTACTGGATGCTCTCGTATACGACCAACATAACTGGAGGATCTGTGGAGATTGAAGGTAATACTAATATCATAAGTAAACTATTGCTATTGACTATGTTGTTTTTCCAAAGGTTATTTGAGAGCGTATAAGAACACTTAACTTCCCCACAGAAGTGATACAGTCCAATGCATAGATTTTTTTATCTGATAGAACAAATTCTCTAAATTCTTTAAATATTTTCATTTTTTTTCAGATTGTGGCATTTGTATTGGGAATGCAAGGGGGATACACGAAATACCCATGTTTCCTCTGCAAATGGGATAGCCGAGCGGATGAGAAGCACTATGCACAGCGTGAATGGGCATCCAGAAAGAATTTTGAACCTGGGTCGCATAATGTTGTTTCAGTGCCCCTTGTACCACCAACAAAAATTTTGCTCCCACCACTTCATATTAAGCTGGGCTTGATGAAAAATTTCATCAAATCAATGAATAAGGAGGGTTCAGCATTCCGATATCTCGAGAGTAAATTTCCTCATATATCTGATGCTAAACTAAATGCTGGGGTTTTTGATGGTCCTCAAATTCGAACTTTGATCAAGGATACTCAGTTCGAAAACGCAATGACTCCAACTGAGAAGAATGCCTGGCAGGCATTCAAATCAGTTGTCACTGATTTTCTTGGCAAGCGTAGAAGTCCAGAATACGAGTCCGTTGTCGAAAACTTGATGGAAGCTTTCAAAGCTCATGGGTCGCGCATGTCCATAAAAATGCACTTTTTGTGGTCCCACTTGGACTATTTCCCTGAAAATTGCGGGGATTATAGTGAGGAACAGGGTGAACGATTTCACGAAGATATAAAAATAATGGAAGAGAGGTACCAGGGAAACTGGGATATCAATATGCTGGCGGACTATTGCTGGTGTTTGAAGCGAGACGTGCCCGAAGAAAAACACAGACGGAAAGCCAAAAAAACTTCATTCCTTCCTCAATAAACTTTTTTCCATATTCATTGTATAATAAATGTATAATAAATGGCCAATAGAGAAAAAACCTGACCTGATTGAGGAAAACCAATGTCATTTTCGAATTCAGCATGGTCGAATTATATAATATGAGTTGAAAAAACCCTCACAGCAGACAAAAAAAATTCATATGCATACCAGTGTTATAGGTGTCATTTGCCATACCAAAGATTATGATCATTAAATATATTTACTATTATTTAGGAGCATTCGCCGTTTCCCAGTAAAAAGGCTGTTACAGATTGGTTAACAATATAAATATAAGGAATTGTGTGTGTGACTTCGTTTTTGGGGTGGGTCCAAATCAGTTGGTAACCCGCTCATTTCATACGTCGGGCCAATCAGGGTGAATCTTATGCCCAAGTTAGGTGTACAACTAGGTTAGGTGATCGTTCTAGTTGGCTAGTGATTTCCCATATGGCAAGCTTTCTGGTAATCATTGGTGGCCACGATACACACACACACACACACACATGACAACCTAACCTATTAGGATATAGTTATTTAAATTGGGTACCGATTTATTTATAAAAGAATACTCTTTACTGATGAACACAAATTTTTTTTTAATGCCGCTTTATACGCATCTTTGTGATGTGGATCCTTTCGGCTTTTCTTAATCTCCTCTTCGGATGCTGAGCCCTTTCATCTGAATATATTTCTTCAATAAATGAACTTTCTTCACCATCTTTTTACTTTGAATGCCTTTTATACCAACTTCAATTTTTCTTTCTATTTTCTGCTACTCTTCGAACGGCGTGAATAAAACTTTGAATAGAAGATGGAAGCCGTCACGAAGCGGAAATGGAATCACCATTTTTTGAAGTCTTATTTTTGTATGAGATTCATTCATTATTATTTTTGGATTTTGAAAACTAAAATTACGATATAAAAATTTTTGAGAATGGAAGTCTCGTCCCGATTATAGTATTATTTTTATTGATGAAATTATTCTTCAGATTTTGCGCATTTTGATTGCAGTCACGTGACTGATAAGTTATTTTTATGGAAATGTTCTTGGTTTGTCTGTAAACAGTAATATCGTATGAAGAGCCGTGAAGTTAAGGCTATGTAGAATTGTATAAACTATGGAAGGTTGAAAGAAAAGTTTGGTTGATGAGGTTATTCAACCCCTTCGCTTCGTAACGCGAGATCCGAACCGCGGGTCGCTACATCATCTGGACCCTGAAGACGATCCCCCCCCCCCCATCCAACTACAACCCAGAACCAATATCGCTTAACTTTGCTGATCGACGAGAAGCGGTGTTACGTCATCAGACAACGTAGTTCAGGAAGAAACAAAACTCTGTAAGTATAGAAATTTCCAGGTATAGGTGTAGTTACAAGAAGTTATTAATTTCTATACACCTGCAGGCTTTTAGAAACGAGTATTTAAGTACGGTACCAGGGCCGTCGAGAGCTGCCCCGGGCCCTGGGGAAGGATTGGTATATGGGCCCCCCTGTTTAATCAGTATTTTATTATGGATGTATTTTGTGTACATTACAAGCAAACTGATTATATGTCCAAGTCACTATTCAAACATACAGTATGAGTAAACAACTCGGAGGAAAATGACCATTTTATTTTTCGAATCAATTATATTAGTTCTATCACCATACAATTTACAAATGCAGTAGCAGGCCATGCAGGCTTTGTTTACTGCAAGATTTTCATAATTACAAGTGTACTTTCTTTGCCTTCTCTCTAGGAAAGTGGTAAATGATTCTGATGAAATTTAAAGTACGGGCTAACTGGCTTTCAATTACAATGGTTCCCAGATCTGTCAGTCGGTCTTGAGTATTGGTGGACCGCAGATAATTTTTATCTGGTTCAGTTTGACTATGATAATCTCTATAAAACGTATGTGCATTAATTATATTTCCTCTGTTATTTAATCAATTGCTTTATTAATATTTTTATATTTTATCCCCCCTCTTTCCTGGCCCCCTAGAGGTCCGGGCCCCGGGGATTTATCCCGGCTTCCCCGCCCCCTCGGCGGCCATGACCAGTACTGCAGTATCTTTAACGCAAAATACAGTGTAATGATAAAAGTTCTTTCTTATCATTGATGATAAACATCGTATATTGGCAAATTCTGATTGATTAATGGAGGGGTAAATGCCAGATATCGCTTTAGGGTTAGGACCCACTTAGAACAAATTTTAATAGACTGGAAATTCGACAATGGTGTGTGTGTGTGTGTGTGTGTGTTAGTAACTATACAAATATTGTAAAAAGCTTTTAAATAACTTTTTCAAATATACCATGCACTGTAGTAAAAAAAAAGTGCATAATTGAATTGTATGATACGTTCTAAAAGTGAAAAATGGCCTAGATTGGCAGTTCAAGAGACTCGCTCTGTCATGCCGAGGATATGTTTTGGCATCGTTTGACTTACAATCAACTAAGCCTTACTTTTAATATTTATAGTAGGCTTATACTCTCTCCGTATGGACTACAATAGTGATGCCAAAATGCATTTCACCTTTATTCATGGTCAATTACTGAACATCATATAGACGAGCAGTGTTTGGCTGATATTTGAAGTAAGCGTAATTAAGGGCTCCATTTTGTTATGCCTTTTATTATTCTTGTTTGCTTACAATTAAAATTTTACATCCGAAATAAACCTTTACATTCAGGTGAATACGTGCGTATATTAGAATGCATTACTTGTTTATTACTCCGTCTTATATACGAGGGGAATCCAAAAAGTTTCCGGGAAAGTTTAATAATTTTAATTCAATCATTTGAAATCAGAATTTAATGAATTCTTGTTTTGACATGAATTTGGACCTTCATACATATTAGGTAGGCTGACCATATTTCCTTGAGACAAAAACGGGACATTGGGATGGCAAAAAAGGGACGGGGGTTATGTAATATTCTGTATTCATGAAAAAGTAAGTACATAAACCGGGACAAAATTGACATTTTTATTAAAACGACGGGACGGCCAGGAAATATAAAACAAACGGTACTGTCCCGTTCAAAACGGTACGTATGGTCAGCCTAATATTAGGCCATGCTAAGACTTACACAACCTTGGTGACAGTGCTTTAAGACGGAGTTAAAAAGAACCCTATTTTTCATGGCAACGGAAATCTCAAAATTCGAGTGGAGAGCTAACATTAAATTCCTAACAAAACTTAAATGGAAACCACCACAAATACTTGATGCCTTACGTGAAGTTTATGGAGATGAAGCACCTAAGAAATCAGTCGTTTATGACTAGATCAAAAGATTCAAAACGGGTCAAGAGGTTCTTAATGATAACCAAAGGAGTGGAAGGCCATCAACATCGATTAATGAAGAAACTGTTGCTGCTGTTCGCGTCACTAGTCGAAAAAGATCGTCGAATTTCGTGTGAAATAATAGCCAATGAGGTGGGTATCTCTCGTGGTTCTGCTCATTCCATTTTGGTGGATACCTTAGAACTTAGCAAACTTTCTGCTCGGTGGGTGCCTAAAGCGTTGCGCCAAGAACAGTTTGACCAAAGGGCTAGTCATTCTGTTGATTTTTTGAATCGAATGGAAGTTCATGAAGATTGTTTTATGCATAGACTTGTAACAGGGGATGAAACCTGGATTTATCAGTATGATCCGGAAAGCAAAGTTCAGTCAAAACAATGGCTCCCAAGAGGATCAGATGGCCCAATCAAATTTAAAGCAGAAAGATCAGCTAAAAAGGTAATGGCTACAATTTTTTGGGATTGTGAAGGAATAATTTTAGTGGACTTTCTTGAAGGACAAAAAACAGTCACCGCCCAATATTATGAAAATGTTTTGAGGAAGCTGAAAGATAAGCTTGTTGAAAAAAGACCTGGTAAACTTCATCGCGGGGTGCTTTTCCATCACGACAATGCACCTGCTCACACTGCAAATACCTCAAGAGCCGTGTTACGGGAATTTCGATGGGAAATCATACCTCCCCCCCCCCTACAGTCCGGATCTAGCCCCTTCCGACTTTTTTTTATTCACAAAATTGAAGGATCACATAAAAGGAACGCGTTTCGACGCGATAGCAGATGCCAGAACAGCAGTTTTGAGATGGTTTCAGTCGAAAAACTCTGAATTTTATAAAAATGGATTGGAACGCTGGAAACATCGCTTAGAAAAGTGTATAGAGATAGGTGGGAATTGTCGAACGTTGTTGAGCATTCCTAAACGTATATCCTCTTTGGTCAAATAACTTTAATAAAAGAAAACAATTCTGGAACTTTTATTAAAGGGTTTTTGTATTAAAGCTTTTTGAATTTTCCGGAAACTTTTTGGATTCCCTATATATATATATGTACAGGGTGGGCCGTAAGTTTCCATACATAGGAAAAATAAACATTTTTTTATGGACAACCATTTTTATTTATATAATATGCTCTACATGGTTGCCATTGTTTTGAAAACACATTTCAATACGTGTTCCCCACTGTTGATGAACACGCATTAGCACAGTTGACGTTATGCTTGTAATGGCGTTGGTGATACGTTCCTTTAGATGATTTATGTCTCGTATCTTTTCCTGATACACCATGGCCTTCAAGTGCCCCCAAAGATAGAAATCAAGGGGGGTGAGATCTGGGGATCTGGGAGGCCACTCCACAGGACCACGCCGACCAATCCAAGCATCCGGAAACTGCTGCTGATCCAAATACCGACGCACGTGAAGACCATAATGAGGTGGAGCTCCATCTTGCTGGAAGTAAACTGGGAAGTTACCTTCCTCGTTTAGCAGGGATGGGAAAATCTCTTCTTGCAACATGTTAAGATACCTTTCGGCATTAAGATTTCCACTGACAAAAAAAATTGGTCCAATAATTCTGTCACCCCATATCCCGGCCCACACCATCACTTTACCGGCACCTGCAACATATCCAGTTTTCTGAAACTTGTTAATAAGTTTTGCCACAGTGTCGTGTGTGATGTTCGTTCATGTCTGTTAAAGTTCATTGCAACCATGCGACTGCTTCCCGACCCAGCCATCAGTATGATTTCAATTCGTTGCTCTTTCGTCAAACGCATATTCTTAGGGTATCTGAAACATAAAAACAAACGTTTAATTTTTCCTATGTATGGAAACTTACGGCCCACCCTGTATATATATATATATATATATATATATATATATATATATATATATATATATACACACCAAGGTCTCAAAACACCTCGTTCTCATAGGCTCACATGCGTATATATAAGCCTTTATTAAGTGTATTGCAAAACATCGTAGAATTCGATACGCATGCACTTTTCAAGTGCGTAGCGAATAGCACGAAATAAAGAAAACGATAAGCTTTTTTTAATTGGAGCTCAGATGCCCTCAGAGACGTGTATGCAAACGCTTTGGAACATTAGATTCGTCATAGCTCTCTAAAGACACCAGCTTTTTCTCTTTTATATCGTACCATCGTCGAAGAAGGTTCTTCAGCTTAAAAAAAAAAGAGAGGTTGACAGCGAAACACTTTCTCGGATAACCAGCAATCCAATTCGTTATGTTTGTAAACAGATGCCTTTCTCGTCAAACATTTCCAGGATATTATAAAGCAAGCTTCAAAATATATATATGTGTGTGTATAATATGTGTGTATATGTATATATATATATAATAGGCCGGGAAGAAAAGGGGTCAAGGTCACGATTTTGCTTAGGTACATATTGTGAGGTTGATCATTTTGTAATAGTAGTATCCACACCAAAAATCGAGGCTATGGGACCTTCGCTACCCCCCTTACCGATACTCACTTTTTTCCATATGAATTTGTATGGGAAATAGGCCAAAAATCGAAAATCGTAAAAATCGACCCTAAATATTAATTTTTTATTTCAGATGGCCAAAATCGGGTTCTTCTGAATGAATTACATCAGAATAGACCATTCGCCAACTTTTTTTGAGATCGGGGGTAGGGGGTAGGATCTTAAATCCGGTGCTGACTCATAGCACCGGATATAAGACCTAATATTACATTATTATTTTTTTTCTTTCCAGATTCCTATTTAGGTACCTAAAATGTTAAAAGTTTGTATTAAAATACGTTATTTAATTTTAAAATATCAGTAATAAATAAAATAGTTAAAATTTTATTAAATTAAGTTATGGCTACTAGAAAAAGAAGCCACAATGCAGCTTCGGATATCCAGCAAAATTTTCATCTGCCATGACGCCATCAAAAGCTGATGTGGTAAGGTACTTCCATTTTATTGTTAGAGAGGAAGAATCTAAAGCACAGGGTAAAATAAGTAAAAATGATCGCTATAACGTAGTTGTTCAAGATATAAAAGAAATTTGGCAAAAATTTTCTTTCCCGACAATTGATACAAAGGGAATTTATGTTAGAGTTACTAGACTTATAGAAGATGCTGATAAGTTAACTAAATGCCCTATGATAAAAAGAAATGAAAAATGTTTTGAAAAATTAAAGAAATATGACGATGTTTGACATATCTCCATGCCACTGTTATGATAAAGGCATAAGGGATAGAAAACTTTGTAGGTGTGAACATAAAATACCTATTATACTGTAGAATGGGAAGCTTTAATTGGTCAAAAAGAAAGAAAAAAAAAAAAGTTAGGAAAAATTGATAAAAATACTACAAGTAATTTGAGAAAGTTGGGCAAAATCCAAAATGCTCAGGAAAGGGAAAAGAAATCAAAAGAAAAATTAAGAGAAGCAAGGGAATTTGTATCATCAGAAGTGATAGAAGATGATAATGAAGATGTCGATTTTCAAGACAGAGAGGACTTAGGAAAGAATTGGTTATATTAATCGGCATAAATTTATTTTAAATACTTTAGAGTCTAGAAAAGAACTGCCTACTTTTGAGTGGAAAGGTCAATGGAAGGAATAAAAAAAAACATTAGTTTTAGGTCAAAAATTTTATTGAATTTCTGTCTCTTAATTTCTAAATTTCTACCAATAATAGCTAAAAATTTATGTATTAAGTTTTTTTCATACATTTTTCTATTTAAAATTTTTTTTTTCATTAAACAATAAATATAACTGTTTTATAAGCGAACTTTTGTAATAATAAAAAAATTTCAAACTAAATCGCAAATTATCTCGAATTTTAAAAATTTTCTGAAAAAACTGAAACCTGTAGGGGGTGGGTAGGGGTCCTCAGAATTCAAAAATATTTTACCAGGGTGTTACTATGATTGATTGAACCACCTCACACTATATGTACGTAAGAAATAAAAAATTTCGACCCGGCCTAATATATATATATAGCGAAAGAGACTTCTTCAGATACTTTCGCGATTTCCGTTTCACAATGGAACCCATTGTTCTATCGACACAGCCTCGACCAAGATGACGTTACATCGCAGGACTCGCTCAACAAGGCATTCCCTCTGCTGTGAACGTCACACCTTGCGCCTCTTGCCTCGAAGATTTTTCTTTTGCCTTCTGAGAAATAACATTGAAGATGAAGATAGCGTTCGACCTCGTTAGAAAGCACCCCTGGACACGACGCCTCAATCGCACCTCGACTAGCAGTCCAGGACGCTACTTCTCGGTCGATCTGGCACTTCGCATCGTGCCCCAACCAATTAAAGGACGCCCACCACGGGCGCGCGTGTTATTTTATTAACTACTACGCATTCTGTTCCTTTTCGTTCTCAACCGTAACGTCATCCACTGCACAGCATTACCTAATACATTAATGTCACTTGAACCATTCATTGTTTTGATTAATAAAGGAAAGTCAGTGGTACGTTAGATCTTGTTCAACAACATTGTAACAGGCCCCATTGGCCTGGTGTCAGTCACTTAACTTTATATAAAGACTTTCATTTCCTCGAGTGTTATAATAATATTGATATCCTTAATGAAGTGCATATACATAACATTTGAATTCGACTTTCATTCAAACGACTGCAACGTTTATTTGTTATATATATTATATATATATATATATATATATATAATATATATATATATATATATATATATATATATATAAATAAAATACGGGATGAATTTCACAATTAAACACGTGAAATGAATGAATGATGTAAACCCACAAAGAAAAATAAATTATTCCAAGGCCTTCAGTGTATTCAGAATACACGAATACACTTCTGAATACACGAAAGGCCTTGGAATAATTTTTCTTTTTCCCCGTGGATTTAAATTATATATATATATATATATTATATATAATATCATGTTTAATAAAGCAACCAAACCAAAAATGAATGAAATGTAGAAGTTTTATGAAGAGACTTGTAGGCACGAGATTGTCTATGTAGGCCTATCAGCTGATAACTGACCCGGAGACGTCAACAGAATGACTGCTTGAATTTTGAACTGGAGAGAGAGTTCTTAACTCTTTAAGACCTGAATTTTTTGTAGGGTTAAGTTATGAATGCTTGTATTTGAAACGTTAGCAATTTGTACCTTCAGTCCTTAAAGGGTTAAGTACCTTCACGCACAGTTTAAGTATATATATGTATATTATTAATAATAATAATAATATGGACTGTGCTTCAAAGATAGTTGTTTTTTCTTGGCTTTAACAGTTAATTCCGCAAGTCATTTTTTGATGACTTGATTTAGTTCTGAAGTTCGTTTTCGTGGTTCTCTTTATTAAAGTTTTACGAGTGACATCTGTTTGCAAACTTAACAAATTGGATTGCTTGTTAGCCGAGAAAGCGTTTCACTGTCACTTTTTTTTTTAAACTGAAGAACCTTCTTCAACAATGGTGCAATGTAAATGAGAAAAAGCTGGCGTCTTTAGGGAGCTATGACGAATCTAATGTTTGAAAGTCTGTGCATTTGAGGGCATCAGAGCTTCATTGAGAAAAGGCCTACTGCTGTTTTTCTAGTTCGTGTTATTCGCTACGCACTTGAAAAGTGAATTACTTTATCGAATTCTACAGCGTTTTGCAGTAAACTCATAAAGGCTTATATACGCTGTGGGGTCCATGATAATGAGGACCTTGCTATATAGTATATAGCACCATGATTCCCAACAACCGAAAGTAATCTTCACCATGGTAGGGCCTGATTTAGTTGCAACAGTTTTACAGCAGTGTTTCGTGCTAGCCTATATTGGAGACAGGGAAGATAGGATGGATTTCATGTTAAATGTGGAGTTTGTTTATATTACACATTATCGATGAAGAACTTTGATAAGCATTGTCAGTTTTAACTTAAGCTAACTATTTGAAATACGAAATCAAATTAATCATTACCGTATTCTATAAGTTAATTTTTATCTTGTTTACATTTATTGGAATATGAAAGTGCAGATCTAAACATTGTACGATTTGTAGTTATTTGGTTTAACTTTATTTCGTTTGAATCAGACCTACACGAGCCTAATAGTGGGCCGGCCAAAAATTGAATAGTCCTCTAGGAAAAAACTTAACGACGTTTTTTGGTAATAGCAGGCATCCACCTTAGATAAGTAGTATTGAGGATGCCAAACAAGATGTGGGTGGATGCCACTCTCAATTTTGGGTTTGAAGGTCCCATACAAGGTTACAAAAGTCAAATTCTGAAAAATTCTGAATTTTTGCATTTCAGTAGTGGCTCTGTGTAACATGTTTAAAGGTGTATCATCAGCACATAAAGCATATTTTTGTGATGGCAGATGAGAAATTTCACAGTCTCATGGAGGAATTCAGTGACCAGCACTCTGAAAATTCCAACTTCATGCTGTGGTCATTCTACATGGAAATGGTAGAGATCCTACTGGCCTTCAAAGCTCAGAGAGATGGCATGTGGAGTCTCCACATAGAAGCCTTTGCTGCAATGCTGCCTTGGCTAACTATTTATGACCACACAAACTATGCACGTTGGGGGTCGGTCTACTTGGCTGATATGAGAGGTCTTGAGAAGTCAGCACCAGAAGTTCATGCAGAGTTCTGTAATGGGAACTTTGTCGTCAAGAGGACAGCGAAGCGCTTCAACCAAGTTCCAGCTGATCAGGCAACCGAATGGATAAATCGTACATGCAAGATGCACAATGGTATCATCGGCATCACAAAGAATGACCAAGCAAGAGATAAGTTCTGCATCACATGGTCAGAGCGGTCACACATCTCTCAAGACACAAGATGCCTCTTCAAGATGATGATGGGGAAGCCACCTTCACTTGGGTTGAGTCTGCCTTCTCGCATTAGGCGTGACGCTCATGATGTCATGAAGCTAGTTCAGCAGTTCAAGCAGTTTCATGACTTCAGAGTTCACGTGAGCGAAACAGGAGATACAGATGCTGCCACTAACATCCCACTTGCTTCACTGGCAACCAAAGACACTGCACCTACAGATGTTGTGGAGAACCTGCTGACAGCTCAGGATCGAGGAAAGCAGCATGTAATCGGCTTTATGAAGGAGAGACTGATTGAACAGATCTACAGAAGCTAAGGCTAACAAAGACCCTAAGATCTACTCTAAGGTTAGCCCGAGAGAAAGGAAAGAGTAGGGGGTTAAGAGAAGAGAATAAGGGGTTAAGTAAGGAGGAACACCTATCACTCGTGGGTTAACATTCATTCAGAAAAGAGAAAAAAGATTCACCATCATCATCCGCCGGCCACTGCCGACAAGTCAGAAAATAGTCGGAGAGAATAGGAGAGGGGTGAAAGATGAAAAGAAGTAAAATAAGAACGCTTACAAACCATGCAAACACAGTCTTAACTCAGTCATACCATGCAAACTACAAACATGCAAGGAAAGAGTTACAGACACGCAAAGGAGGTAAAAAAAAAAAAAAAAAGTAGGTAAAGTAAAACAAAAAGTGGGTTAGTTTACGCTAACTACACCTACGTTCGTGTTAGTCTATTTTTTTTTTTTTTTTTTTTTAATAATTTTATTGCTGGCATCACACGTTGGCATGTCACAAGCTGGCATTCATCGTCAACAGACTCATCCTCGAGCACCACCACCAGAGCTCCTGTTGCTAACTTTTTTTTTATTTTAAACAACGTTAATACTTTTAAAATGTCTGTCAAGACGGTTCTTAAACATATTAACGCTGGTAGAATGAACGACTGACGCGGGAAGATTATTCCATTTATCGATTACTTTAAACGTAAAGAAGTTTTTAGCGATATTAGTAATGAAACGTCTGCCACGCAACTTAAATCCGTTATTGCGAGTATTACTATTATCGAAAGTGAACAATTTGTCAAAATTTACGTTATCGATGTTATTAACGATTTTGAAAACTTCAATAAGCTCCCCTCTTAATCTCCTAGTTTCGAGTGAATACAGGTCTAACTCTTTAATCCTATCTTCATAAGGCTTATTGCGCAATGACGGAATAAGTTTCGTGGCACGACGCTGAACCCTTTCTAACCTATCAATATCCTCACGCAAGTACGGGCACCAAAACTGAACGGCATATTCTAAATGAGGCCTGACTAGGGACTTGTAAAGGGGCAATATAATATCCTTCGATTTAAATTCGAAATTACGCGCTATGAAGCCTAACATTCTCTTAGCTTTTGCGCAAGACTCCAGGCACTGGTTCCTAACCTTTAAATCCTTAGATAGTAGGCTTCCATGAAACGATGAAGAAACATCGGTCGAAAACCTTCGCTGATGTGTACAAAGCTACAGTTTCCACCAAACAAAACATGCAGAAGACTATGAAAGCTGACAGAAAGCTACTACAGCGGCTCCTGAATGCCGCGACCGCAGGTCGCATGGTGGAGATGGTCAACGTCTTGAAGCATGAATTGTCTCCAGTCCCATTTCGTCTGGCGAAGGCAGGAGGAGAGATGAATTCGACATTGAAGTCTGAGCTGATGAACATCCTGATGGCTCAGCAGACCATAAGCTCAGAGGTTCCAACCTCTGATCTGAAGACCTGTGTGATGATATATGGCCATGCACTCATCCAAGCTTTTGGCAAGCCTGGCGGCTGTCGGACATTCGGCAACTATGCTGAAGTGTTCTTCAAGGCCGTGACGAGTTATTTCAATGAACACACAACAAGAGTTGGTCATCTTTGGTCGGTACGCAGGGGAAGGATCGATCAAAGCAGTTACCAGGACAAAGCGTGCAAGCAAGAAGAAACCGATTCAGACAGTCATTGATGGCCCACAAGTTCCACTGCCTGAAGTGGAAAAACTTCATGGCCCTGGATACAAACAAGGCTGACCTAGCCTTGTTTATGTCTAACGTCATCACTGAGAAGGGCAGAGATCTTCAAGAAAGATGTCAGCTGGTGACGGGGTGGCTTTTCTGAAGCCACTGAAGTACGGTCAACCAGGCGTTCCACTGCATAGCAACCATGAAGAGGCGGACACCAGGCTCATCCTTCACTCATGTGATGCAGCGTCCCAGGGTATGAACGAATACTGGTAGTGTGCAGAAATACTGATGTAATGGTGCTGCTGATTCACTTCGTTTGCACCAAGGTCGCTGAAGTGTGGGTGCTGTGCGGAACGGCCAAAAACCGAAAATGCTACCCCGTGCACGATGTATTCAAGAGTTTGCCCCCCCAGTCATGGATAACCTGGTTAGCTTCCACGCTTTGACCGGGTGTGACAGTCTCGTCCTTCAGTGGTCATAGAAAAAAGAAGTGTTGGAAGGTGTTTAGTGACCACCCACTCCTGCTGCACGCCATTGATCGAGATGGAGATATCGCAGATGTTGAGAAGTTTCTCTCATTTGTATGGCACCCCGGCACAACACACAGTTGATGACGCCAGAGTTCACCTTTTTGGGAAGGCCAAGACTACTCTGGAAATGCTCCCACCGACAAAGGATGCCCTGGAGCTCCAGGCCAAGCGGGTAAACTATCAGGCCAAAATATGGCTCCAGGCTGACAAAGAGCACGTAGATGTTGAAGATTCGGTGGACACTTCAGCCTGGAAGATGGGAGCCTCCTATCAGTGTGGACAAGAAGATTTCCTCCAATCCCTGAAGCCTACCTGGAGCTTGTTGCTTGTGGCTGCAAGAAAAGTGCAAGACAGCTAGATGCAACTGCTTCAGGTAAAGGATGAAGTGTACGACAGCGGTTGCTGTAACCCAGCTTGACAGTCGATCTATGTCTCTCTTCCGGACTGAAATGGAGAGAAGCTGGAAAGTGCTGTAAGGACCTAATAACTCTGTTCTTAAGTGATTGCAATCCACATAATTGTGACTGTCAGTGCAGCATTTCGGTGGCGTTCATCAAGAACCGTGAACTTGGAGATGTTACTAGTGTGTAAACTGTATAGTTATGGGACTATATTTACTGGTTTGTGATTTAGTTGTGATAATTCTGTTACTGTGAGTACCTAATTCATGCCATCAAACTTATTAGGCACTAATAATGTTAAAATAAATTGTTTTGACACAGACTTGCTCAGTTTTTTTTTTTTCGCCAATTAAAATAAAAAATCACATTTTTAGCACAATTTCGGTCGTGATTAACTTGAATTTGACCTTGAGTTGGTAATTCAGATGGAATAAGCGTATCATCATACTTCTTTATCACTAAGTGTGGCAAAATGAAACATTTTATCAAACCAATTGGCTCAAATTTTTTTTTAATTAAAATTAGAAAATATAATTTTTTGCACAGTTTGACCTCGAAAATGACCTTCAAAGCCAAAAGCGAGAGTGGCATCCACCAGCATTTTATTCCTTACCTACAGGTACATTGATTTAGTATGGGTGCCATCTATTAACAAGAAACGCCGTTCAAAGTCGATTTTTTAATTTTGGCCGGTCCACTATAAGTGAAACTGCTTTTTACATGTCCATAGCCAAAAGTAACCCTTAATTAAAGACGTGCAGAATTTCGTTACTAAGGTGATATTGGATACGAGAAATTTTCAAATTCTCGTAATGGTTAGTATGCCGCCTTTGTTTACGAAATAGTTTAGACAATTACAGAAGCTAAGTCGTTTTTAATAGGTGGTAGAAAATTTTATAAGACCAGAGTAATTCGTTCTGCCGTACTACTGTAATGCACTCTGATGATACTTCTAACATTGCAAACAGTCGCTTGCTTCGAATGTTTGCTGTGTAAATTGGACAGACAGACAGACAGACAGAGAAACAGAGTGCATCTATACTTGCGGTCACTATTATTTTGGGGGGACAAAATCTGCACTTACGTTGAATATTTGAGACGCTCCGGACCACAACCTACCAAGCGCCAGTTGGGCCAGAATGGAGTTATTTATACGACTATATTCCTCCACCCTTCCTCTATCACGTGGGTGAGTCAGAGAGCAGATTGTGACCTGTACGTGTAGTCGAAATCGATAAAATATCGTTATTGGTTCAAAAGTTATGGCATTTTGCAAGTTGACAAACTTTAACTGCATTTTTCTCCATTTTATAATTGTAGCGCCTGGCAGCTTGTGATCCGGAGCGCACACACACACACACACACACACACACACACACACCACACACACACACACACAAACTTTGCTACAAGTTTGCCGACACAGCTGTGTGTTATCGGCGCGCGGTCCGGATGCAATCCGTTAAATTCCTCAGCGACCTCCCTTTGACTCCGATTTCCTACGAGCAGAGTTACCTGGATGCGTTGTTCCTTACTCAGACATCATGGGCACTTGCATAAACGGAGAAACATGAATTACTTTTTTTACCCCATGGTTCCAGACTTACGGGACACCCTATATATTATATATATACATACAGAGAACATCCTATATATATATATATACATACAGAGAATATGTTCTTTCTCTAAGCACTGTAAACGTACTTTATTAGCTAGCCAATTTTTTTTAAGTGAGATTCCTGTGTATTCGAATTTTTGTATAATGTAGACTCGTACAGGATCTGAGAAAAATTAAGTACTTTTGTAAGAGTCATTATCTCCCATACAATTTTTTTTTTCTTTGGGCATGTACGGTAGAATACTGATTTAGGCTTGGCTGTTGGTTCGTTTTTTTTTCCCATTAGCCCCATGCAGAATTAGTATACTGTCAACTGGGGATAAGGCCTACTTGGGACTGGGGGGGTAACTTGGGACATATATATTGACCTTCTTGGTATTTATAGCTAGATACTTTAAATTGTATGTAAAACAATAAAAAATGCCCCCAAATTCAACCCTGTTTAATATAAAAATGTTATTGAAGCCTCAAAAACTAAATGTTCCAAGTTACCCTCACTGTCTCAAGTATTCCCAGTTGACGGTACCGTAGAAGACCCCCTATTAATATGCTTACCATACATCCTGGTCTGAAGGTCCGGTCCCGGCCGGTTTGTCATTTTGTCCCGGTCAGAAAAAAATGTGAAAAATATAATTAAATTTTTTTAAATATGAATAAAATAATAATAATAATAAAAGATCCTTAGAGTTGCCGGTTTTGGGCTTGCCTGAAAATATGGTAAGCTTACCTATTAATCACTAACGATAGCTTTGGTGTTACTGTTCCTACTTAACACACTCTTAAAATCTAGTTTAAAATGATAAATTTTCAGCTTTTTAATGAAGACGCCCGTTTCTTCCGTCTCTTAGCTAATTTGGATGAGGCATTCATTATCATGTCAATAATGATCTCGGATGTTAACTTGGGAATTATATGTATAAGATTTATCTCCCACTATTTTACATTTATAAGAAGCACATTTCATATTTAAATATGCATAGACAAACGTAGGCCTATTTGTAACGGAAAGGACCCGTTTTGCTGACCGTATAGTGAAAAGGCGCTATTTGGTTAGCAAGGTTTGTCAGGTGAAGGAAACGCGGATTAATTAAGGATATTGTTCATAGGGAATACTAATTATTAATATATAAAGTTTTGAAGTGAAATTTGCACGCCAATTTAGTTGCCGTAAGTAAGTATCCATTATTACTTCGAACATAAAGTTTTCATTAATTAAATTACAGTATCTTGGAAATTAATTATTATATATAAGAAGTTCCTAAGGCTAATTTTGCAGAGAAATCCACTTAAAGCTAATTTAATTTAATAATTTCCAGTATTAATTACAATTTTGCAGTTTAACTTCGAGGGAATTCATGGCTTATCAATAATAATTTAAATATATGAAGTAATGTAGTGCGAATAATAGAATTGAACTCAAGAATTATATAAACATTCCATACCTACCCGCTTCCCATTATGAATTCATCCCCAATTCTTTCTCATTTTGGCGTGTTTTTGTTTTTCTCTCTGCTTCTGTCCGGGTTGACAGCAAGGAGGATGTTTGTGAAATTTTGAATGTAGCTAAAAGTGAAAACAAGTATGACAAACCTCTTTTGAAATATTTTTGAAAATTGTCTCGAATCTCTCTTGTTTGCGCTGGAATTAATTTTCGTCCGTATAATTGTTTTGGATGTAAAGGAAAAATGAACAAAACTGCTTTTATCAACCGAAAATGAAGAAATATTTTTTAGTAAAGGTGTTTATCATCTCCGCTAATACCCGAGCGCACGACAAAATACTCGTCCGGAAATAGAACAGTAGAATTATTAATGTTATTAATTTATAAGTTTACGCAATAAAATTACGTTGAAAATTTATTTACAAATCGGATGTTGAATACATTTCGTTTAATCTCCATTAATCTTACGATGTCGTTCTACCTCTATAAACAGAGATTTATTTCATACTGAAAAAATCATCTGTATTAAGTTTTGTTCCAACAAAAACTTTACTGAAAACTTTCTATTGAGTTGACATAAAAAAAGTTTAATTTTTTCTGTCCCCGAAAGGGTAATAAAATTCTTTTTACACGATTTTGTTTGGATTTTTGTCCGTAGATGATTATTTGGACTATAATAAAGAAGAAAAATTGAAGTCCACCAAATTTGTTCAGGGAATTTTAGTAGTTGATTTTTCTTTAAGTTAGAAGTTTTTTTTTTATGTCCGTCAGACCTCAAGTGCGTCATGCCCTTGTTTACCCCTTCCTAACTCAGGAAACTTAAATTCCAAAGTTGGAATTCGCACTTCGAACATTTTCATTCGCGGACCGCGGGTGGGAATGACTACCTTCGTGGGAAGAAATCAGTGTTGGCAAAAATCCAGATAAAAAAAAAAAAAAAGGATTGCGCAGGATATTTGTGATAAATAAAGACTAAAATTCATCTTAAATCTTATATTATTATTTCATATTAAAAAGAACCTGTTTGTATTGAACGAGTTTATGAAAAGTTTAGCGGAAGAGAAAGCAGATATATTGGTGAATTTACCGCTATTACAATAGAAAAGAATACGGACATTAATAATTATAATACATCATATATGATTTAAAGGTCAGTCAGTAAGTTTGAAAGAAATTTTATTTTGAACTTTAAAAGTTATTATTTTGTTCAAATAAATTTAAAGTTGAAAATGAATGAACAACAAGCTAAAAACTGACAAAATAATTATGGTTTTAGACTCGAAAAATAAAATAAATGCAAAATAAATAAAAAATCCATAATTATAGATTTTTTTTTTTTTTAGGTGGATTAATCCTGATATTTTTTAATGAAATTTGTAATGATAACCCTGGAAACAATCGAATTTTCTCATTAACAACAAAGGTCAATCCAAAGTGTGTTCTAATTACGCAAAAAAACGTTATTTTAAATGCTACTTCAACCGCGTGGATGAGCAAACCGGTAGAGGAATGGATTGATGATCAGGACTTCAATACTTTTTATAACTTTGTCAAATGTCTTAAATTCACCAATGATGTGGCCGAGCGAGGCATTGCCATGATCCAGGACTTTGCAAAAACGATAACCAAAAACGAAGAAAAATTGCAATGGCTTCTGCAAGCAGTTGAAAAGCATCGAAACACCATACCCAACTTCAATAAATCCACATTGAACATCCTACGTTAGACACACCATGCAGAACTAAAGAAACAGACCATAATTAGTACCAAAATGTGATTCAAATGAATGTCTGGTAACGCTGATTCATTTATCTTTTGTACAAAAATATCAGCAAATGTTGTTAATTGCATTTTTAAATCAAGTAAACTTCAATAGAAATATAATAATTAGGTTCATAATTAAGGAAAAATTTATCCTCCTTAAATGCAAGAAATTCAACCTCAATGAGGAATCCCTAAACAAAATTTGATTTTGATAAAAATGGCATCAATGGACTTCTATTGACTTGTATAATGGGGGAAAAATACCATCACCTATAAATTTCACTTTTTTTGAACCACCCTATTGGAAATATCAAGTATTTTTCTCAGTTTATAGAAAAGTTTCGTTGGTGAAGGCTGTTTTCCTCCCCGCTATAATGTCGGATTTAAAATCATTTAATCGGGAATTTTTAACTGAATTTCTAGATTTACATAGAGAACATTATTGTCTGTGGAAAATTAAATCAAAAGAATATTCCAACAAGCCGTTCAAGGCTAAAGCCTATAATAAATTAACTTAATAGAAAAACTTATATTAAGGAAGTAGATAAAAGATGCCTGCAAGGAAACGGTACTTAAGAAAATAAATTCTCTAAGGACGAATTTCAGGAAAGAAATGAAAAAAGTGAATTCATCGAAAAAAATCTGGAGCAGGTGCTGACGTATACATACCTAGTCTGTGATATTTTAACACACTTTGGTTTCTTGAAGACCAGGAAATACCAAGAGAAAGTACTTCGAATAGTAATGTCATTGATAATGAAGTAATTAATTATAAATATATTATATTATATAAAAGCAAGTTGTTGTTGTTGTTGTTGTTGTTTAGCCGATCAGCCCACCCTGATCGAGCAAGCCGGCGGCACGCAGGTAACCGATCGCCCTCTCCGGAGTGGACCAGAGGTTCAGCGCACTAGTGATGTTGTGTTGTGTTCGTTGTTGTGCTAGAGCGGTACAGTCCGTCATAATGTGTTCAATTGTTTGTGGTGTGTCTTGGCACAGGTGGCAGGTGTCGTCTATGGAGTTGTCTAGTCTGTGTTTATATGTCCGTAAGTTGGGGTGATGTCCGCATCGGAATCGTGCTAAGTTAACTCGATCCGATCTGCTCAGGCTGATCTCTGACCTGTTAATGGGTGGCGGCTTCGCACCTAGGACCGCATTCGGACCGAGTCGTGTCAGTGCTTTGTGGGTTAGGTGTGTGTGTATGTGTTTTCTGTACTGTGTGATGTCTGTGGGGTGTGGTATGGAATGGAGTATTTGGTTATAATGTGTCTCTGGTGTTACCTTAATGGTGCGAGGTGTTGGTGCTTGATTGTACATGTAGTGGCAAGGGTGTTATGGGTTAGTTGTCGCTGCTGCCATGAATTGTGTTCCCCTCATGTCTAAATGTTCCCTAACTTTTAGTATTTTTGTTTCTGTGTGCAGGTGTTCTATTGGTGGTGTTTGAGTGCACCCTGTAATGATAC
This sequence comes from Bathynomus jamesi, assembly GCA_023014485.1. Classification (NCBI taxonomy): domain Eukaryota; kingdom Metazoa; phylum Arthropoda; class Malacostraca; order Isopoda; family Cirolanidae; genus Bathynomus; species Bathynomus jamesi. The sequence goes on from JAJOZX010004133.1 coordinate 132,839, forward strand.
GAAGTGCGTTGTTTTGTATTGTTTGTAAGGTGTTTATGTGTGTGTTTGAGATAATGGGTGCCCAGCATGGGCTAGCATAGTCCATAACTGAGCGAATATATTGTTTGTATATGTGTTTTGTTGTTTCCTGCTGGTGTCCAAAGTTTGTGCCTGTTAGTACCCTAACCGTGTTAAGTCTTGACGTACATTTGGTTTTAATGTCCTGAATGTGGTTTGCAAAAGATAATGATGTGTTGTATGTAACAACAAGTATTTTGGTTCTGTGAGTGTGTGGAATGTTGATGTTGTTTAGTGTAAGCTGTGGAATTACCTGGTGTTCTTTTGTGTTGCTTGTAAGCAAGGTGATGGTTGATTTTGTGGGCGCTACTTTGAGTCTGTTGTGTGAGAGCCAGTCTTGTATACTGTTTATATATGTTTGTAGGTTATTTGTAGCGGTGTCGATGTTGTTGTGGGTGGATGTTAGAGTGATATCATCTGCATATGATGATAAGGTAAGCTTGTTATCTATGGGTGTTGGAATGTCATGCATGTATAAGTTGAAGAGTGTTGGTGAGAGAACAGAGCCTTGAGGGACCCCGTTCGGAAAAAGCTTGTTTTGGATGACTTGCCATTAAATGTGACATGTGAGTATCTTCCTGAGAGATAGTTGCTCAGCCACCTTTTGGTGTTATTGTGCATGTTTGTGTTGAGTATTTTATTTATGAGAGGGAAGCGTGGGATAGCATCAAATGCTTTACTAATGTCTATTGTTGCTAATAGTGTACGTTGAGCTAGTCCTCTGGAGTTCATGCCATCCATAATGTGCTGCCTGAGGTTAGTGAGTAATGTCGTGGTTGAGTGGTGAGGTCTGAATCCATGTTGAGTAGGCGATAGTGGAATGTGTGGGTTGGTGATTTGTAAGATTAGTCTTTCTGTTACTTTGGAAGGTGTGCATAGTGAAGTAATGGGTCTATAGGAAGCTGGTTCTGTTGGATTTTTGTTTGGTTTGAGTAGTGTAATAATTTTACCTTGTTTCCATATGTCAGGAATAATAGTGTTGGTATGAATATGTGCTGATATTTGTGAGAGCTAGTATTCCTTGTGGCCCCAAGTGTTTAAGGTGTATGTTAGATATGTTTTCTGGTCCAGTAGCCTTTGAATTCTTAATGTTTTTGATGATCTTGGTGGTCTGGTCTGTGTTGAAGGGTGTAATGGTTGTGTCGAGTCTGTAGGTTTTCTTGTGTCTGGCTGTTTGTCTGTCTGCATGTTTCTGGTTGTCTCTGTTTAAGTGACTTATCTTTGCGTACTGATTAACTAGAATGTTAGCTTGTGTGTATGTTGGGATATTATTTTGGCTGCGACAGATAGCCGCGTGTGAGGTGTGAATGCTTGAGTGAGTATGATAAGAGTAGGGCAATTGATATACTTTATCTCGACTTTGAGAAAGCCTTTGATAAGCTACCTCACCGCCGGCTAATGGCCAAAGTGCGCCCGCTGGGTATCGGTGGGGAAGTAGGTAGATGATTTGAAATTGGCTGAAGAATAGGCGGCAGAGGGTTGTAGTTAAAAGTGCTAGTTCGGGTTGGGCCTCGGTCACTAGTGGGGTTCCTCAGGGTTCCGTTTTGGGGCCATTGTTGTTTATCGTTTACATAAATGATATCGACGGTGGCATCGTCAGTCGGATCGCCAAATTCGCTGATGACACCAAGCTTGGGGCCAATGTTGGGGTGCTCGAGGCGATCGAGCAACTGCGTGCGGACCTACGTAGGATAGGAGAGTGGTTGGAAAAATGGCACATTAGCTACGCCAATCCCAGGTCGGACTATTCCATGTTGGGGCGTAATATCGAGGCCACTGATTTGGAAAAGGATTTGGTTGTGCTAATTAGCAGCGACCTTAAGTTTACCAAACAGTGCCTAGAGGTGAAAAGGAAGCCCAGAAGCTGTTGGGTTATATCAGGAGGCAATTTCGATTTCGGAACGAGGAAATAGTGCTCTCTCTCTACAATTCCCTGGTTCGGCCGCACCTGGAGTATACTGTGCAGTTCTGGTCGCCCACCCTCAGGAAAGATATTGAGAGGATGGAGCGAGTCCAGGCGAGGGCCACAAGGTTAATCCCTTCCGTTAGGCATATGGGCTACAATCGACGCTTACGCGCCCTGAATTTGTTTTCACTGGAAACTCGGAGGTTGCGCGGTCAACTCATCGAGGTTTTCAAGCTCTTACACGGGTTTAACGATGTCGATTTTAGAAGCATGTTTGGTTTAAATGATAACTCAACTCGCAACAATGGTTGGAAGTTGGATTTGAAACGGTTTAGCACTAGTGTGTGTGAAAATTACTTTACGTATAAGATCTGTGACACGTGGAAGAGGCTACCTTCAGAAGTTGTGAACACATTCGTCTGTGGATCTGTTTAAAAAAAAGGTTAGACCGAGTCTTGCACACTACTTGAGGGTGTATGAATTTTTCCGTGGCATCACGTTCCTATGGTACCTCGTATGGGCCGCAAGCCCTCTTGAGGTACTTCTTTTCTCTTCTCTCTCTCTCTCTCTCTCTCTCTCTCTCTCTCTCTCTCTCTCGTAATAAATGGAGTGGCTTCGGAGTGGGCGCCTGTCACCAGTGGTGTCCCACAGGGTTCCGTTCTGGGTCCTTTACTTTTTATCATCTATATTAACGATATAGACATCGGGCTTCTAACTGTAATCTCCAAATTTGCAGACGATACTAAATTAGGAAGTAGTGTACGTACTGAGGAGGGCGTAAGAACGCTTCAGAACGATCTTGACAGGTTGGGCGAATGGTCTGCTACTTGGCAGATGCCATTCAACTTTGACAAATGTAAGGTAATGCACATAGGTTATAAAAACCCGAAGACCGATTACTCTCTCTTGGGAAGGAACTTGACTGAGACCGATCTAGAGAGAGACTTAGGAGTCTATATCAGCAACGATCTGAAACCGTCGAAGCACTGTGCAGAAGTCGAAAAGAGGGCCTTAAAAATATTAGGTTATATTAAAAGACAGTTCCAGTTTCGGAACAAGGAGACTGTAATGTCTCTATAATTCTCTAGTCAGACCTCAACTGGAATACTGTGCGCAGTTTTGGTCTCCATCCCTCAGGAAGGACATAGAAAGGTTAGAAAGAGTACAAGCAAGGGCTACAAAATTGATCCCTTCAATGAGAATGCAAAGCTACCAACGGAGATTGGAGCGGCCTAAATCTGTTTACCTTAGAGACGATGAGGTTGCGGGGTCAGCTTATTCAAGTCTTCAAGATGCTTAGTGGAATAGACAGGGTAGATTATTACAGAAACTTATTCTCACTTAATGCCAATCCGACAAGAAATAATGGGTTTAAACTGGAACTAGACATTTAGGACCTCTGTCTGCGGGAATTTCTTTTCCTATAAAATAGTTAATATCTGGAACCAACTTCCCTCAGAGGTTGTTTCCAGTCAAAGTGTAAATGTGTTTAAAAATAGGCGAGACAAAGTACTGAAAATACTCATAGTTTAAGACTAAAACATAACATAACTCTGCAGGAGTTCGCTTGCACGTTGTCTCTGTGAGCATGCTAAATATCGAGCTATTTATATATTCTCCACTTTCCTGTAAAATTTCCTTGGCTACTTTTCCAGGGTCAAGGTATTTTCTTCAACCTTTTTCCGTACCTGCCTCTGGCAGAGAGGGAGCGGAGGGTGGGGAGAGAGCCTTCTACTTTTCTATCCAGTTTTCTACTACTGCTTGGATAGTTGAAAGAAAAATAAACTTGTTTAACAAAAGGAACCTCCCAGAGTGGACCGGTAGGTCTTTGATGTTTCCTCTTGTGTTTGTATCTCTCTCTCTCTCTCTCTCTCTCTCTCTCTCTCTCTCTCTCTCTCTCTCTCTCTCTCTCTCCAGACGTGTTAAATAGCAAAATTTGTATATTCGAGTCTATTTCCGTTTCTGGTCTGTAACACTTGCTCTCGTAGTCTCATTTCCCGCATTTTCCATATTATTTAAAGTAATATATTGCATTACTTAACCCTTTAACGCCGAACGTTTTTGTAGGGTTAAGTCTAAATGCGTGTATTTGAAACGCTAAGTATTCGACTCAGTCGGCGTTAGAGGGTTAAAGTAACGTATCGTAAAAAAAAAAAAAAAAAAAAGTCAGCTAAATTGAAAGCCCTGAGTATGTTTGTTTTGTAAACTTAGAGAAAACGACGAAAAGGAGTTAAAGCGCTAAAGGAATTAGTAAAAAGGCTTGAAGCTCGGGTCATAGCACTGGAAATCCAACCCAGTGGACAAGATCAGACTGAAAACACATCAGCAGATATACTGTAAGGCTCACTTGGAAAATACGGTGAATATTCCGGAAAGTAGGACGGAGGAACGGGAATTCCAGTTGGTTAAAAATAAAAGACCCTCCAAACCAAAACATAAGGATTCGGAACCCATTACCGTCAAAAATAAGTTTCACTTGCTTGCCGACGAAGAAGAGGAATCCTTTTTAATTGGGGATTCTCTGGTAAGGAATCAAGGGAACTTTTTCGGAGCAAGACGCGTGACCAAGAGAAAACTCCGATGTTTCCAGGTGCCACGAGTCAGATAATTAATATGGAATTAGTCAAAATTAATATCAAGAATAAGAGTTGCCCCCATCATTGTACATGTTGGTGGCAATGACGTTTTTCAGGGAGGGACAGGAGGGCAGAACAGAGTCCCTTGTAAAAGAGTTGAAGATCCTAACCGACAAGGTTAGGGAAAAGACAGATATGGGTATGGTTGTAGGCATTCTCCCACGAATGCGTGCTAATAACTATACTTTAAGTCAAGCCATTAGCATAAATAAGAGTTAAACGCATGTGTGAGGAAAAAGGCCAAAAGTTTGTTGATTTTCGGCCTACATTCTTCGAAAATGGGGAATACTTTAGCTCGGACGAGATACTTTAATCAGAAGGGGAAAAAGAAGTTTGGTGATTTGCTGAACATAAATTTGTATAATCTTTTTGAACTAGGACCCCCCAAACCAACAATTGATCCTGCTTCCCAAACTGTTAAACCTCCTTCCCACAGCAGTCAGTCCTCCTTCCCACAGCAGTCAGTCCTCCTTCCCACAGCAGTCAGTCCTCCTTCCCACAGCAGTCAGTCCTCCTTCCCACAGCAGTCAGTCCTCCTTCCCACAGCAGTCAGTCCTCCTTCCCACAGCAGTCAGTCCTCCTTCCCACAGCAGTCAGTCCTCCTTCCCACAGCAGTCAGTCCTCCTTCCCACAGCAGTCAGTCCTCCTTCCCACAGCAGTCAGTCAGTCCTCCCCCCCACAGCAGTTGATTCAACTGCTTCGGAAAACGACTCAGGCCAGTTAGGAGAAATAACTTAAAATCTCTCAAAACTGTGCTCTTTAATGCTAGGTCAATTAGAAACAAACTAATGGAATTTATAGCGCTAGTCAAAACTGAGAACTTTGATATCATAGAAATAACGGAATCCTAGATTAATTCTGAATCAAGGGATTTTGTAGGAGAATTTGAAATGGTAGGTTACAAAATGTTTCACAAAGATAGGAACGGAAGGGAAGGCGGCGGTGTACTTTTGTATGCTCGTGACTTCCTGCACCCGGTAAACAGTAATATTGTATCTGCTCATGAAATGTTGGGAATTGATCTGAACCTAAATAATAAAGTAGTGCATCTACTTCTAGTATATAGGCCACCTCATTACCCCGTTGATATGAATATAAACTTGTATAACCAATGAAGCAGAATAGTGAATAATAAGATCAGTGTGATTTTTGGTGATTTTAATTGTGGTAATATAAATTAGGAAAATAAAACGGCTAATACTGAGGGCTCAAGACTGTTGGAATTTGCCGATGATAACTTGAGTCAATGTGTTGACAGTCCTACTAGGGGTAATAATAAACTAGACCTCATATTCACGAACGAAGATGACCTAATCTCTAACTTGACTATTGGTGAAAATTTGAGCAACAGCGATCATAATTTGATTAGGTTTGACCTTAGGGTTCCAGTTAATACACGCGAAAAGACTCGTGAAAGACTGGATTTCTCGAGAGCAAATTTTGAAAGCTTCCGAAGTAGTTTAGCCACACTGGAAGTTGTAATAAGTGAGGATGTCAGTGTCACCTGGAGCTCGTATAGGGATCAATTTAGAATATTACAGAACACTTATACCCACTAAAATAGTTTCCTTATCAACAAATTCGCTGAAATGGTTTAACAACGAAATTAGCAGTGCTATTACGCGAAGAAATAGAGCCTACAAACTACTTAAGTCACGTTTCAACCAGACTAATTCAGAAAACTATATAAAACTACGTAGGAGGGTTAAGTCCTTAATTAGATCAGCCAAACGTGAAGAAGCAGCTAGAGTTGCCTCACTCTGTAAAGTTAACCCTAAAGAATTTTTTGCCCATGTTAATAGCAGAAAGCCAATTAAAAGTTCTGTAGGTCCCCTAAAAGATAAGAAATGGCGTACTGAAATTCGGTGATAAAGATATAGCTAATACGTTAGAGTTCTTCGTTACAGTCTTCACGGAGGAAGACTCAATTGAAGTGCCAAGTCCTCGGATTACATATGACGGTGACCATCCCGTAGAAACCATAAGTTTTACGAGAAATGAGGTACAGCAATTAATTGATAAGATGAACAAATACAAATCACCTGGCCCCGACTTATTTCTTCCAAGGGTATTAAAAGAGGTTAGCCACAATGTTGTTGTTGACTTAGTAACCATATTCAAACAATCACTCGAATTAGGGAAAGTTCCAACCGACCAGAAGTTGGCAAATGTAACACCAATCTTTAAAAAAGGGTGATAGGGAAAATCCTTGTAATTACCGCCCAATCAGTTTAACATCAGTTGTCGGCAAACTGTTGGAATCCATCATTACAAAACGTATTGTGTATCACCTTGAATGTAACAATCTAATTTTTTATTCTCAACATGGATTTAGGCGACATACTGTAGATCCTGTCTGACAAACCTGTTAGAGTTTTTCCATAATATGCATACACTATACGGTGCACGTAGAACAATAGATATAGTGTATCTCGACTTTCAAAAAGCCTTTGACAAAGTCCCTCACGCGAGATTGATAGCTAAAGTCAAAGGACTAGGAATCACCGGGCTCGTTTCCAACTGGATTGAGGATTGGTTACAAGATAGAAAGCAGAGGGTGGTAATAAATGGAGTGGCTTCGGAGTGGGCGCCCGTCACCAGTGGTGTCCCACATGGTTCCATTCTGAGTCCTTTACTTTTTATCATCTATATTAATGATATAGACGTTGGGCTTCTAAGTACAATCTTCAAATTTGCAGACGATACGAAATTAGGAAGTAGTGTAGGTACTGAGGAGGGCGTAAGAACGCTTCAGAATGATCTTGACAGGTTGGGCGAATGGTATGCTACTTGGCAGATGCCATTCAACTTGGACAAATGTAAGGTAATGCACATAGGTTATAAAAACCCGAAGACCGATTACTCTCTCTTGGGAAGGAACTTGACTGAGACCGATCTACAGTAGAGAAAGACTTGGGAGTCTATATCAGCAACGATCTGAAACCGTCGAAGCACTGTGCAGAAGTCTAAAAGAGGGCCTTAAAAATATTAGGTTATATTAAAAGACAGTTCCAGTTTCGGAACAAGGAGACTGTAACGTCTCTATAATTCACTAGTCAGACTTCAACTGGAATACTGTGCGCAGTTTTGGTCTCCATCCCTCAGGAAGGACATAGAAAGGTTAGAAAGAGTACAAGCAAGGACTACAAAATTGATCCCTTCAATAAGAATGCAAACTACCAATGGAGATTGGAGCGCCTAAATCTGTTTACCTTAGAGATGAGGAGGTTGCGTGGTCAGCTTATTCAAATCTTGAAGATGCTCAATGGAATAGACAGGGTAGATTACAGAAACTTATTCTCATTTAATGCCAATCCGACAAGAAATAATGGGTTTAAACTGGAACTAAAGACATTTAGGTTATCTGTCTGCGGGAATTTCTTTTCCTATAAAATAGTTAATATCTGGAACCAATTTCCCTTAAAGGTTGTTTTCAGCCAAAGTGTAAATGTGTTTAAAAATAGGCTAGACAAAGTACTGAATACTCTCATGGTTTAAGACTAAAACATAACGTAACTCTGCAGGAGTTCGCTTGCACAGTATCTCTGTGGGCATGCTAATTATAGAGCTTTTTATATATTCTCCACTTTGCTGTAAAATTTCCTTGGCTACTTTTCCAAGGCCAAGGTATTTTCTTTAACCTTTTTCCATACCTGCCTCTGGCAGTGAGGGAACGGAGGGTCGGGAGAGAGCCCTATACGGTACTTACGTATTATCGGGACTACCACACTGTTTATTATGTATTTTTGCTCGTCATTTTCGTTTAAACTAACGAAAATATCACAACTTAACCAATCATCAAGGGCGTATAGTTGACCTAACTGGGCATTCAGTTGACCTAACCCGGCATTTTCCGTTTTATTTTCTTAGGTCAACTGAATGCCCGGTTAAGTCAACTGAATGCCCAGTTAGGTCAACTGTACGCCCTTGATGATTGGTTAGGTTAAGTTGTGATATTTTCGTTAGTTTAAACGAAAATGACGAGAGCAAAAATACATAAACAGTTTGGTAGTCCCGATAATACGTAAGTACTAGGGTTTCGATCCCGGAATCCCGGGATCCCGGCTGTTTTTATTGGATTTGAAAATCTCGGGAATTGGACAAATATTTCGGGAAATCCTGAAATTTTAAAACAACTTAATTTATTTTTTGTTGATTTATTTGTTTTTTTCTCTTGTTATTAGAAGGCTCTTGGGTAGAATTAAAGAAAACTGCATAATATTTCTTGCGGTGTTTCCAGAAATTTTTAGCCAAATTATGTTAAATCTGCTGCTAAATTATGCTAAATCGCCTAAAATTATGCTAAACTCGTTTCCATTTTATGCTAAAAATATGCTAAATAATTATTTTCATTTTATGGGTTATTTTTAGGGTAAGAAAATACATAAAAATGCTCATTTTCTTCATTTTAGTCAGTTTAGCTACTTTTATAATAAAATGAATCAAAAAAGAAGAAAAAATGGGTTTAAAAAATTGTGGAGAAAGATATAATTTTCAGTTTTCTTTCTACATCAAAAATAAAAAGGCATACTAATGTCATTCACTAAATCATCATAATACATGAAACCATTCTTATTTCCTGAGTTCGCATGATAAATATTATGTTTAATAAATAGCTACCACTGATTGGTAAACTCAGTTCAAGTATTACAATGCAAAAGTGGTCATCTAGGCATAAGTAATTGGTTATCCCAATTCTAAAAGGGTATTTTATCACTGAACAATAAAAAAAAATTACCTTTCTCTTAAATATACAACCATTTCCTGGATTTCCCGGGATCCCGGGAATTGGCTTCATTTTTCCAGGATTTCCCGGGATTTCCCCGGATGAAGAAATCTGCATATAAGGAGAAACCCTAGTAAAGTACCCCTTATACTTTTCTATCCAGTTTTTTACTACTGCTAGGATAGTTGAAAAAAAATAAAAACTTGTTTAATAACAGGAACCTCCCAGACTCGATCGGAAGGTCTTTGAGGCTCTCTCTCTCTCTCTCTTCTCTCTCTCTCTCCTCTCTCTCTCTCTCTCTGGCTACGTCGTAGCCAATGTCGTAACCCCGCTTCCTATTGATCAGTGAAGTTAAGCGACATTGGGTCTGGGTAGTAGTTGGATGGGAGACAGTCCTCCGCGTCCAGATTATGTAGCGACCCGTGGTTCGGATCCCACGTGAAGCTGTAGGTCCCCTCCGTCATATGACTTTAGATGTTGCGAAGAAGGTTAAACAACCCCAATCGTTGTTGTTATCTCATAACTGCAAAAGTTGGTCGAATATTTGTGTAAATTTTCATCCTTAACCATTTTCTACCCAATAGGGCGAACACCCGAATTGGATAGATATTTTAGAATTTAAAATTTTAATAACTTTTGTTAGTGTTAAAGAACTTAAGTTGGGGGGGGGGGAGGGGGCATTCGAATTTCACCGTGTTGTAATTTTAATTAAAAAAAACTAGGTGAAATAAGTCGTCCTTTATGCTGCTTCAGACCTTACACGACTTCTGATTTGTTTTAGGTTAACTTGAGTTGACCTAACCTAACCTAGTGTAACCTAACCTCAAAAAAATAGGCCGTACAAGAAGATTGGACTTTACAAAAGTTTGGCCTAATTGGTGAAAAAGGTGGGTTTCTATTGGCGCTACTTGGGGATTTAAGCACATTATATATATATATATATATATTGGTTTTGCTTCCGTCCCAATTGTTCATTCTGACGACGGTCAAGCTTTTCACTCCACCTTAGACCTACAGTTTAACGTGGAATTCGAACCACGCCCCACCAGCAGCCCAACATCTTAATCACTAGGCTACACAGGGTACCCATTTATCTACCAACCAATTTCTTTGTGTGGAAGGATGAACAACTGGGTTTTGCTGCGTGCCGCCTGCCGTCACTGGGTCTCGATTCTGGGGCCAATGAATTCGTAGTCAGCTACACACACACACACACACACACACACACACACATACGTATGTATGTATGTATGTTAGAATGTTTAACTAGGGATTTCATGAAATCCCTAAAATGTTCAGGGATTTCACGTTATTATTGAATGCCCGGTTAGGTCAACTGCACCCTCGTTGACGATTCGTTAGGTAAAGTCGTGATATTTTCGTTAAAACTAACGAAGATATCACGACTTAACCTTACATGAAATCTCTGAACATTTTAGGAATTTCATGAAATCCCTAGCTACACAGATTCCTGTGACATACATACATACATACATACACATACACTAAATGAGAGTACATTACTTGTGCCAATTTTAATTAGGCGAGATTTAATATTATTTTTGATAAAAAGAACGTTAATTCCAATTGTTTTAACTAAGGTCGGAAGGTATTTAAAATTTGCATGGTTTGGAAAACTAGTAGTAATATTATGATCCAACTCTGCAAGTTTCACTAATACTAGCTAAAGTGGGCCCTACGGGCTCATTTACCTGCGGTGCTGGGGCCTTCGGCCCCGAATTACTGGAGAGTCACTTTTTGGTCAATAAAACAGTAGAAAAAACGCATCCATGAAAAGCTGTAGCTTCACAAATCTTGATACAATAGGTTCGGATGTGAAGCTTAAAATTTCCATTGCTGCGTTCTTTTTTAGTTTTATTGACCGAATAATTGAACCCTCAGTAATTGAGGGGTCAATTATTCGGCCAATAAAACTATAGAAAAGAACGCAGCAATGAAAATCTTAACGCGCTACAGTAAAAAGTTGAAACAAAACAAAGCACATTTATTTCTGCCACAATCGCTTAATAGTAAGTACATAGTGTCTACAGACAGACAGGACTGGCTTTTTAGAGTATAGATAAAGCCCCTTTTTTAGTTTTGCTTGAGCAGTTTTCTAAAAATGAAATAACCAAGTTGTTGTTGGCTAGCCGATCAGCCCACTGATCAAGCAAGCCGGCGGCACGCAGGTAACCGATCGCCCTCTCCGGAGTGGACCAGAGGTTCAGCGCACTAGTGATGTTGTGTTGTGTTTTTTGCTAGAGCGGTACAGTCCGTCATAATGTGTTCAATTGTTTGTGGTGTGTCCTGGCACAGGTGGCAGGTGTCGTCTGTGGAGTTGTCTAGTCTGTGTTTATATGTCCGTAAGTTGGGGTGATGTCTACATCGGAATCGTGATAAGTTAACTCGATCTGCTCAGGCTGGTCTCTGACCTGTCAATGGGTGGCGGCTTCGCACCTTGGACCGCATTCGGACAGAGTCGTGTCAGTGCTTTGTGGGTTAGGTGTGTGTGTTTGTTTTCTGTACTGTGTGATGTCTGTGGGGCGTGGTATGGAGTATTTGGTTATAATGTCTCTCTGGTGTTACCTTAATGGTGCGAGGTGTTGGTGCATGATTGTACATGTAGTGGCAAGGGTGTTGTGGGTTAGTTGTCTCTGCTGCCATGAATTGCGTTCCCCTCATGTCTAAATGTTCCCTAACTTTCAGTAGTTTTGTTTGTGTGTGCAGGTGTTCTATTGATGTTCGACTGCATCCTGTAATGATACGAAGTGCGTTGTTTTGTATTGTATGTAAAGTGTTTATGTGTGTGTTTGAGATAATGGGTGCCCAGCATGGGCTAGCATAATCCGTAACAGCGAATATATTGTTTGTATATGAGTGTTGTTGTTTCCTGCTGGTGTCCAAAGTTTGTACCTGTTAGTACCCTAAGCGTGTTAAGTCTTTACGTACATTTGTTTTTAATGTCCTGAATGCGGTTTGCAAAAGATAATGGTGGTGTATGTGACCCCAAGTATTTTGGTCCTGAGTGTGTGGAATGTTGGTGGTGTTTAGGGTAAGCTGTGGAGTTACCTGGTGTTCTTTTGTGTTGCTTGTTAGCTAGGTGATGGTTGATTTTGTGGGTGCTGCTTTGGGTCTATTGTGTGTGAGCCAGTCTTGTTGTATACTGTTTATGTATGTTCGTAGGTTATTTGTAGTGGTGTCGATGTTGTTGTGGGTGGATGTTAGAGTGATGTCATCTGCATATGATGATAAGGTAAGCTTGTTATCTGTGGGTGTTGGAATGTCATACATGTATAAGTTGAAGTGTTGGTGAGAGAACAGAGCCTTGAGGGACCCCGTTCGGAAAAAGGTTGTTTTTGGATGACTTGCCATTAAATGTGACATGCCAGTATCTTCCTGATAGACAGTTGCCCAGCCACCTTTGTGTTGTTCATGTTTGTTGAGTATTTTATTTGAGAGGGAAGCGTGGGATAGCATCAAATGCTTTACTAATGTCTATTATTGCTAATAGTGTACGTTGAGCTGGTCGTCTGGAGTTGATGCCATCCATGATGTGCTGCGTGAGGTTAGTGAGTAATGTCGTGGTTGAGTGGTGAGGTCTGAATCCATGTTGAGTAGGCGATAGTGGTATTTGTGGGTTGGTAATTTGTAAGATTAGTCTTTCTGTTACTTTGGAAGGTGTGCATAGTAAAGTAATGGGTCTATAGGAAGCTGGTTCTGTTGGATTTTTGTTTGGTTTGAGTAGTGTGATAATTTTACCTTGTTTCCACATGTCAGGAATAATAGTGTTTGTATGAATATATGCTGATGTTTGTGACAGCTAGGACTCCCTGTGGGCCCAAGTGTTTAAGGTGTATGTTAGATATGTTGTCTGGTCCAGTAGCCTTCGAATTCTTAATGTTTTTGATGATCTTGGTGGTCTGGTCTGTATTGAAGCTATTTTGAAGGGTATAATGGTCGTGTCGAGTCTGCAGGTTTTCTTGTGTCTGGCTGTTTGTCTGTCTGCGTGTTTCTGGTTGTTGTTTGTTTAAGTGACTTATCTTTGCGTAGTGATTAACTAGAATGTTAGCTTGTTGTGTATATGTTGGGGTATTATTTTGGCTGCGACAGATAGTCGCGTGTGAGGTGTGAATGCCGCTGTTAGCTACGTATGTAAATGAGAATGTCTGCAAAAGAAAATAAAAATTAAAAAGGTTTTAGGTTTCGTTGTACCAAGTGATATTTCCAAAAACTTTTCTGTTGAATATATATATGTATATGTATACATTTAACTGCAAACACGCAGTATAATTAACGTAAAGAACGACGCTTGTATACAAGCGTCGTTCTTTACGTTAATTATACTGCGTGTTTGCAGTTAAATGTATATAATGTTACGGCATGCGGGAGGTGCCCCCTTGGGGCATTGGTTTCTGCGCGTATGTAGAAGAATTACGGCATTTGAATGAGTGAGGCCCATGGTGTAATGGTTATCATATCTGACCGGCAATCGGAAGATCCCGGCTTCGATTCCCGGGTGGTTACCTCATTTTTTCATTTGTTTCGTTCTCTCATTTTGCGCGGAATATCTCCTATACAAGCGTCGTTCTTTACGTTGATGTATATGTATGTATGTATGTATGTATGTATGTATATATATTTCGGGTGGTTCAAAAAATAAAAATTTTATTTTTATACTTCCTCAAGGCTGCGCTTATTTGAAATCACAAAAGGATAATTGCTGCGAAAATGAGCGCATTCTGACTATATTTAGAGGTAGCTATAAAATGAATAATTTTCTCTTAGATGAAAAAATAACGAAATTTGACAAAAATAACGAAATTTGACAAAAGAACATGCAAATGGCTTTTAATTCTGTAAAGACGCTTTAGAGGGGGGGAGGGAACGTTCGTCGATGGGTCTCAAGAATGCGGAGAAGGAATTGTTTTTACTTCTCAGCTTTGGTAAGCGTTGAATTGTATCATTGAATAAGAGCAATCGCGCGCTCTGCAGAATCATTGACAACCTTCATCTTCAATGCTCTTTCAACAACTCATAGTTGTCGTTATTTGGCCAGTCACTTGGTAGTTTCGAAAAAAACTCTTGAGCAATCTTCTTTCCGTTTTTATCCAGTACATCGAAGGGTTGAGCCGTCTTCTCGCTGACGTAAGTTTCCAATGGGTTTGCTGTTTTGAACAGCTTTGAATCGAGGCGCTTCAGACCTTTCGCTTTTGCAGGATGAGAATTTTTTAATTATATTTTCTTTTACTTTGCTGTCCAACCCATCGTCAAAAAGTGACAGTCCAATCGGCTCTTCCGAGAAGTACCAGATATCTCTTAAGTGACTTGAGTGCAATTTCAGCCAAAACCCTATTTGAATAAGTCTTCATAACTGTTAGAAAAGCTAGGTCGTTTCTAGGGGCCCTCACTGCCAAGGGTGCTTCATGCCAATATTTACTATAAACAAGTGCCACAAAGAGAGAAATCTTTGACCCTTTTTTCATGAGCAGTAAGTTTCATTTGCTCCTGGAAGAGAAAGATCTCCAAAGCATAGGTAGCTTTTGCTCATCCAGCGAGCGTGAAGAAGCGCTCCTGGAGCTCTGATGATGTACTTCTTAGGCAAACTTCCTCCCAGGAAAATTAGAGAAAAGTGGAGGAATTCACTGTAGTCATCTCTTGAGAAGTTCCTGTTCTGAAGAGCGTTGGAGAGGTACTGCATCATCTCTTGACAAAGTTCCCAAAAGTTTCCTTCAAAAAATTCCATTCCTGCTGATATAAAGTTTTCTTTATTGATAACTGGCCATTGTGCTATGAATCGCTTAAACAATGAGACTTGTGGTCCTTTCGAAGGTTCAAGAATACTAGAAAATACGTTAGCCAAAACGACTTCTTAAACATGATGACATTGGCGTCCATCATGGCGATGAGTGTCTATAGCAAACAGAAAACAAATCAATATTTTAATAACTTACATTTATAACTGTATAATAAATAACTTGTAATTTATCAGTCTCTTTCCTACAATGAGGTATGTAAATGAAAAGAAAAGAACCTCGTCTAAAATTGCATATTTTAAACGCGGTTCCGTCCATTCATATGTATGTATATTGTATAATGTACATAATAAGACTACGTTATACATGGATATGCTACATATATTTTATACATGTGTAATTGTATGCAAAGAATATTTAATATATACAATAATTTATAGTTTATATACATTTCAGTATATATGCATACAACAGCTTTGTAGCTCCTAAATATTCTAAAATAATTCATAATATGAATAGTCAACATTTTTATGTACATATTAAATATTTAATGAGATTTTACTTACCAAAATATACGAAGTTTATTTCTGCTTTATCACGAAATCTATGTTTTACCCACATCATACAGCTGCCTACTACACACTGCATTAAGAGGGCCCACATTTCCAGTCTTTGCTTGTCAAAATCTGCAAACTCGGGGTGAATCAAGTCGGTGCTTGATTCAAGGCCACTCAACCCAAGACGAATTAATATGTGGGTTTTGTACATGTATAATTTTGTATATTGTGTATCCTTTGCAGATATCTCTCGTAACCTAGAGTAATATACATATGTTATATTATCTTTCTCCATTTCCAATTTATTTTATTTCGTTAAAATCAGACAAAGCCCGAAGCTATAAAAACTCAAAGCCGCTTCACGGCCGCTCCCCATGCAGATAAGGAATTATTTAATTTTATATAATTAACGTACTTCGTGTGCCTAGATGCATTTTTAAAACAGAAAAAGGATTGACTCTCCCGGATGTGCCGGGCAAAATTAAGGGTTTCGAATATTTTCATGACCATACCCCCTGCATTTAGTAATTCTCTTGACTATATATTGTGCATTTGGTATTTCCTTCTAAACGAAAGTCACGCGAGATGAGGTATAACGTAGGCACCTCGTGCTTTGATGTCACCACCTCGTGTGAATGACGCAGAGCAAGTTCCGGTTCTTCTAATGTAAAAAGCAAGCGCTCACGCCCTTAAATCAGATTTCTGCACGCGTCAGTTCAACGCGGAATCTCCAGAGTGAGGAGAAGAGCCAATCCGTTATTATTTCCTTCAGGAGAAGCAGACAGACAACATTAGATTAAGCACCGTTAGCATAGCTCTGCGGTGAGAAAGAGGGCCAGAATCGCAATTAGAAATCTTTGATAAAATCTAACTGAGCAGTAAAGTAACTTTGATTTAAAGTCGAACCAGACACGGCGAGACATTCAATTAATTTTATTTCAAATATTAAAGCGCTCTGTTTCAAGTAAATTAAAAGAAAAACTTTGACAAGCATTTTCTTGTCCCCATCCAATCGGATAACGAGGGAAGACATTGCGACGACTTCTTCAGGTCATCATCATCATCATCATCATCATCATCTAGAGTACTTTTCTGTTACATGGGAACAAACTCAGAAGAAGAGTGTAATATATATATATATATATATATACTCAGAATGGTTCCCTGAGAAACTTATATGTTAAACACAGACCGTGCATGGAACAAGGAACTCTTCTGGAAAATTAAATCCACTATAGTCCGAATAAGTAATGGTAAATGACAAATACCATAGTTTTTCTTTTTCATGATGCAAGCCCGACGTGGCAACGGGTCTCTCGCAAAGAGGTCCCATAAATATAGCTTCCCTCACCAGCTATCTGCAAAGCAGACAGGATCCAGCTTTGGGGCATGGACCTAGGGTTTTATCCTGTCTGCTTTGCAGATAGCTGGTGAGGGAAGCTATATTTATGGGATCTCTCTGCGAGAGACCCGTTGCCCACGTCGGGCTAGCATCATGAAAAGAAAAACTATGGTATTTGTCATTTACCATTACTTATTCGGACTATAGTGGATTTAATTTTCCCAGAAGAGTTCCTTGTTCCATGCACGGTCTGTGTTTAACATATAAATTTCTCAGGGGACCATTCTGAGTTTGTGTGTGTATATATATATATATATATATATATATATATATATATATATATATATATTAGCACATACGCACACGCACACGCACATATGCACACATACTTACACAAATACACAAGGAATTACCCAAACCAATATAATTCTAGTATGAAAAATGTTCAATTTGTAGCGACCTCTAAATCTGCTCCAATTTGCGCAAAATTTTGTGTGTTACTATTGCATACTGCATAGTGTAACAAGAGCAACCTTGAGGAGATTGACATTTTAAAGCTTGAAGTTTTACCATACTATCTTGGACCACACACACACACACATACACACACCGCAAACGCAAATCTTTCCGCAAATTTCTCACGTGGCCACTGGCCAAGCCCGCTAGTGCATGTTCCCCAAACTTCACCGCAACGCCTGGGTTCATGTTTTCCTCAAGTATAACACGGCCATCCCCAGCTCTGCGGCCGTGGAGAGACTGTTCTCCCATGGGTCAGATATAATGAAGCCCAAAAGGGCCAGCCTGACCTCTGACAACTTCCAACATCTCGTGTTCATGAAGGGGAACATGGATTTATTAAAACTGGATTTGGCTCAGTTACTGGAGGAGGACGACTGAACTTGTTGACAAAGCCAGAAGCGTACACTTGTAGAGGCTAGAGGGGTTGAGTTGTACAGTGAGTTCAAGTTGTGTACAGTCACGGTGTTAACTTAATTTAACTTGTGTAATGTAATGTGTGTACAGTTACTGCAGTTACAGTACAGTCTTCTCTAACGTGTCTAAGTCTCAAAATTTATGAAATTCAAATGATTAAATTTATTTAATTTATTTACTATTTACTTGCAGGAGGTGTTTTTGTTCAATATAATATATCAATATATGTAGTATTTTTATTTCTTCTACAATAGTGATTTATTGTAATAAATTATTTAGCCTTGTTTTTAATAAAAACAAGGCTAAAACATTAAACATTAAAAAGATCTAAAAACTTTTTATACCTCTTTAATGTTTTGGATACTTTTTATAGTTAAAATTGCGATTGCGGAATTTGCGGTTTGCGGAAGTGCCCAGCACTGTAAAAATTGGAAATATGGTTTGCGTTTGCGGCACCAAAAATGGCAAGCAGTTTGCGGATTTGCGGTTGCGGAAGGTAAGGTTTGAGTTTGCGGATTTGCGATTGTGGAAGTGATTTTGAGTTTGCGGTGCCCAGCTCTGACACACACACACACACACACACACACACACACACACACACACACACACACACACACACACCAGTCAAAAGTTTAAGTATACCCTGATATATTCATAAATTTCAAATTTTTTTTTAAAGTTTTTTATTTATTAACTAAGTTATCATGACACAAATTCATAAGTATAAACATGGAAACTTAAATAACAACAAATCAGGACAATTTACCAAAAGCAAAGTAACTTAAATTCATCAAAATAGCCTCCTCTAGCAGCAATTACAGCAGAACAAATTCGAGGCATGCGCGCAACAAGAGAAAGAAGATAGTCTGATGAAAGCTGCTGCCAGCACTCTTGTAAGAGTCCCCAGAGCTTCTGAGCACTGGATGGCTGCTTGGCTTTCACTCATCGATCCAGTTCATCCCACACTAGCTCGATGGGGTTCAGATCCGAGGACTGTGCTGGCCATTCCATAACTGTGAGCTGACGTTGCCGTTCTTTCTGCTTTAGGTAATTTTGACACAGCTTGGAAGTGTGTTTAGGATCGTTGTCTTGCTGCATTATGAGCTGTTGGCCAACTAGTTGCAGTCCAGATGGGATGGCATGGCGTTGTAGAATGCTGTGATAGCCACGCTGGTTCAGTATTCCAGTGACTTTGTGGACATCTCCAACTTGCTCCCCTGCAAAGCATCCCCAGACCATCACACTAGCCTTTTCTTTTTGTTCTGGAGTTTCAGCATTGGTTTCTTTGCTGCAGTTCGTCCTTTTAATCCTGCCTCTCTTAGTCTTCTCTGAACAGTTGATGTTGAAACTGTTGTTCAGCTGGGCTTTGATTTTAGGTGCTGTGAGGCGTCTGTTGCGCAGACTGGTGACTCGGATATGCTTGTCCTCAGAGTCTGTTGTGGTTCTTGGTCGCCCTGATCTATTCTGTCCTTATTTTGACCAGTTTCTTCGTACCATTTAATGGCACAAGCAACCGCATTCACCGAAACTTTTAATTTTTTTGCAATTTGCCTCAGTGATTGGCCCTCATTTCTCAGTTACAATCGACTCTCTCTTTTTTTCTCTTGTTAACTGAGCTTTGGCACCCATTTTTGCTTTCTGAAACGCACAAATATACCTTAAACTACACAGTTAGCTCCTCTGCAAGGATTTTATAATAACTGAACACATGTATTAACATATTCCTGAAGAAACACTACCCCCAGTAAAGACACTTGAACTGTTTTTGGACCTATGTGCAGAACTAATGGCATCAATTTTAGGTTGCATGCTAGACGTAAATTAACACATTTTGAAGGTTATTTTGAAGAAGCTTCTGTGTTGCAACACACTGCATTGGGCAGATGCACTGAGGCATGCAATATGAAAGCCAGGTAAGCAAATTAATCTCTAGTACTTGTTAAGTTTACATTTGAAGTTTGTCATGAGCTAAGCACCAAAACATTGGAAATTAGTAGGTGTACTTAAACTTTTGACTGGTAGTGTGTGTAATAAATATATATATATATATATATATATATATATATATATATATATATATATATTCGTCTAAGTTTTATTCCGTATTTGGATCTGCCTATCCAATCGGATAACTATTTTATATGCAAGCAGAGCCTTCGGCTCCCTGCCCTACGGACGGGGCTTGTGCTTCGCACATTAGGGTTACCCCTTTGGGGAGAGGTGTCCCTCCCCCAAACCCCCCTGACCCCCTGTATGCAACTTGGGGGGGTGCTAACCCCCACCCCCTTGTTGCATAACCTCCCACCCTTCTACCCCGTGTATATATATATAATATACACACACAGGGTGTCCCATAAGTCCGGCATCATAGGAGAAATTCATATTTTTCTGTTTCTACAAACCATAATTCATATTTTTATTATGCGCGGGATGCCAATTTCCCGTCCACCATTTTCTTCAGTGACGAGGCTGTTTTTTATGGAAATGGTGAGGTAAATCGACAGAACACCCGCTACTGGTCTCAAAACAACCCTCACTGGTATACCTCTTCAAAGGAACAAGGTGTATCTCGGGTGATGGTATGGTATGGTGTGGCATTTGGAAGGATCGCATCATAGGCCCCCTCTTTTTCGATGAACATGTCACTGGAGGCACCTACCTACGTATGCTCAAGGAAGAAGCATTTCTCAGTGTCTTGAACGAAGAAGAAAATTTCCCAACATGGTTCCAGCAAGACGGCGCTCCTGCCCATTAAAGCACCCAAGTAAGGGAATACCTGTACCAACAATTCCCTGGTAGGACGTCGAGGGCCTGTGGAATGGCCAGCTAGAAGCCCGGATCTCACGCCACTAGATTTTTATCTCTGGGGCCACTTGAAAGCGCTGGTATACGCAGAGAAAATTAGGAGTGTTGAACTTTGCGGCAGCGCATTATTGGGGCATTTAACACCATTACTCCTGACATCATTCACCGTGTGCTTGCTGACTGGGTATCACGTCTGAATTTGTGTATTGAAAACAATGGTGAACATATTGAGAACGTTCTGTAAATAAAAGCTTTTGTTTTGCCTTTTTTTATTTTTCCTATGATGCCTGACTTATGGGACACCCTGTGTGTGTGTGTGTATATATATATATATATAATAGAGAGAGAGAGAGAGAGAGAGAGAGAGAGAGAGAGTGGTGTGTTGTTTGACTATCTTCGCAACATCTAAGGTCATATGATGACGAAGGGGACCTACAACTTTACGTGGAATCCAAACCACAGGTCAAATTTAGATTTTGTGAAAGTATATAACTATATACTATATATATTTTTCCAGTGGCAGATATGTCCTTGAAAACGGTTGAGAAATTCGAAGAAATGGAATATGTACCTAATTTTTAGAAAAGAATAATCTCTGATTTCCCTTTTTTCGCATTGTCACGTCCCGGTAGCTCGTGATCCGAGTCTTGGTGGTTGAGAGACGCTGGTCTAAATCATCTAACAGAAGTCGTCCTAAATATGCAGTCTAGTGTAGGTTTGAATGACCCAATATTTTGACATCTTTCAAAAAGTCATTACACCAACTAGGATGCATAAAGACTTCTGGACATACGGGTCTACAGGTGAAGATACATTAAGATTTGTGAAGTCGGCCTGTATATTAATATTAACTTTTTAGGTAGTTAATTTGTCGAAAGGATTGTGTAGAATTGATAGAACGACACAAGGCAGTCGGTAAAAATTTATTGGGTTCTTTTGAGTTCCCCTTGGTTTATTCTACCTCGTTGTTTTCAATGGTTTTGTTGATTTTATATCGTTCGTCTGGCTACCGAGGATATTTTTTTCTCTTTAAACAAGTATGGCATTTTGCCTAATGAAAGTTAATACTTTTTTTCTACCTCCTTTTAAGGTTTTCTAGCTCTTTCCATTATTATTTGGATTCTTCTTCACTTCTTAGTTAGGACTGAGACTATCGTCCAATTTCTTTTGAGTTGTATTTGTTTTACTGACGTTATCTTATGTATAATAAACTAAACTGCAATTGGCCAACGATGGTGAAGCAACATTTAATAAAGAAACCTCAAAAACGCATAGAAGACTTCAGGTACTTATTTTTAGTTCATGAATATTGATTTCTCTAAAATGACCCGTTGTAATAAAGTTAAAAGGTGATGGGGGAGTAGAGGAAAAAGGGGCTACAATGTTTTATCTCGATGGAACGCAACAGGTTTCCGCTCTAATGGGTGAAATAAGTCTTCAGGTTCCCTGCGTTTGCTTTTAGTTATGTCCGTGATTGGGTTTTCCTTTTTGAAAAATGGGATGAAAAACATTTTTTCACCATCGCCTTGCAAAATGTGGAAAAAGTGTGAAGGAGAGAGATTTTTCCTAAATTCTTTTACTTGGTGTTCAGTTACATGTAAGAAGTGATTGCAGTTAAGTAACAGTAGAACACCTTGCGACGGTTCTAGCTTCAAATCTTATGAAGTTGCAATTTTTAAATTCACTTCTTCAAATGAAAGATGATCAATTGCTTCTACATTGTTTTATCTCAACCTTGATTAGGTGTACACTTGATTTCGTTTCAAAGTGTGTCTCTTTGGTAGGGGTGGGATGTCCCAAGGTGGTGAAGATAGACGTTTTCTGTTTTGTCTCGAGCCGACATTCATTTTAGCTACTAACAGTAGTAATATGCCCTGCATTAACTGGGATGACCAAATTGAACTTCAAATCTTTTTATTTTTCTTCTTTTTGGAAAAATTAATTTTAGGAAGAATTTTATGCTCAAGTTGGAAGATAAGGATTTGACTTTTTATCTATTGCATCTTTTGTTTTAATTCATTGATTGAAAATTTTATTTTGCTTAATGGTTATTTGTATATTTATTTATCTATAATAATAAAGTGTGTGTGTGTGTGTGTGTGTTCCAGCCATAACTCCAAAATGGAAGCAGTTACAAACATGAAACTTCACACACACACATTGATAAGGTCCCGAGGTTGTACAACTGGGTGCTATTAAATTAATTAAAATTACTGTGCCCGAAGGCCCCAGCACCGCGATAAAACAACAAAGAACGCAGCCGTGAAAATCTTGAGCTTCACATTGCCAGCGGTAATAATAATCTATATTAATAAAAGGACGCAGTTACAAACGTGAAACTTCACACACATTGATTAGGTCCCGAGGTTGTGTGCCTGGGTATTAATAATTAATTTTAATAAATTAAATGACGTCATCAAGGTCATTACGTATATATATATATATATATATATATATATATATATATATATATATATATATATATCGGCTATTGATTGGTGGCGCGGAAAACGCAGTTTAATAATAAACAGGAACACCAGAGAAAATACAAACATCCTTCAAGGTTTAATAGTACCAACGTTTCGGAATGCACTAATTCCATCTTCAGGGCTAAAACAATAAAATTCCAAATCACATACAAAATACAAATTGCTTAATAACAATTTAAAATAAACTTAAAATTATAAAAAGTAGCTAAGAAAATGTAAAACATTAAAACTAAAAGGTAAATAAATGTGAAGTTAAAAAGTTAAAATTATAAAAAAGTAAAAGCATTAAAACTGAAATGTAAATAAAATAAACTAGTACCTTAACCAAAACATAGCAGATCTATCGATGATTCGTCAGAATTTAGGTCTGGTTTTAGTTTATAAATAAACAAAGACTCCATAATTTTAAGCTTAAGGTCAGAGCTTCCGGCAGCCAGTACGGTGAAATTAGACTGTGAAATTGGGTGGTTATTGTTGTGCGAGTGATTACGTATGAGAGAATTGGTGGTTTGCCAAGGGGTAAATTTGTACGGACCGATTTACCCAGATGTTCGTAAATACGAGATTTTAAATGTCTTTTAGTTTTACCTATATATGACCCCATACAGTGGTCACACTTGTATTGATAAACTATAGATGACTTAAGAAGTGTAGGAATAACATCCTTGTATTTAAATAAATGGTAAATCGATTTAGACGGGGTGAATATAATTTTTATACACAGTTGTGGGTAGAATTCCTTGAGCAATTTTAAAAGTTTGTTTCTAATGTTAAAACTTGAGGTTCCCATATAGGGCAAAGTGAAATACAGGATATCTTTGGGGACTGTAATTAAGTCTCTAGTTGTAGGGCTTATTAGTCTATTTAAGGTTCTGCCTATTGTAGTCTCAATCAGTCTAGAAGGGAAATTATTCTTGGCAAGGAGTTTTCGGATGAAATCTAGTTCATCGTGTAGTTTGAAGTAATCTGAACAGATATTGAAAGCTCTATTGGTCAGAGTCGAGATTAAATTTCGTTTGAAACCTAAAGGGATAAAGGAAGAAAAGTTCGTAGTAAGATTGGTGAATGTCGGCTTTCGGTAAACGGAAGTTTCAAAAGAGGAATTAGTTTTTATTATCTTAATGTCCAAAAAGGACAGAGAGCTATTAGATTCAACTTCTGAAGTAAATTGAATGTTAGGGTGCTTAGAATTAAGGTAATTACGAAACAAGGGATATGGTCTGGTGATTTAAACAGGAGAAAAGTGTCATCAATATATCTTCTATAAAAAAACCGGTTTAAAGTTGGAAGGACACTCATTCAACCATTTGACTTCATGATGACACAGAAATGCGTTAGCTAAGGTGGGACCAAGAGGCAGACCCATTTGAACACCTTCAGTCTGTTTAAATATTCACCGTTGAATATAAATATAAGGTCTTCCACGGAAAATTTTAGTAGTTCTTTCATTTGGCCTCTATTAAAACCCTGCACAGTATCAGTATTATTAAAAAGATTGTCAATACATATATCAATAGTTTCTGCAACAGGCACATTGGTAAATAAAGATTTTACATCGAAGCTAGCCATTGTGATATTCAAAAATCTGCCCTTTGTAAAGGCCTGAAATTCTCTCTTACTCCAAATAAACTTAATTTTTACAATTATTTCCTCAACTTTGAGTTATTTTTTAAGGACCTTTTTAAACATTCATTCTTTGACCCACATAGTAAAGGTTTTAACTTATCTAATAATTTACGTAATTTAGCTTTTACTTCATTTTATGCTTTTAACCCTTATGGCAATAGATCTAATATGGAGGTGGAAGAGTTTCAAATTCTAAGAAATCTGTCTTTGGACAAGTCATTGGTGGTTACAAGACCAGACAAAGGCAATGGCGTTGTTCTTTTGGACAGGAATGTTTATGTCGATAAAATGTTAGATATTTTAAATGATGCAACTAGATTTACTAAAGTAACTGGTGACATTTTTGCTTTAATTTTAAAACAGGAAGATAAAATTAATAAGTATCTTAGAAAACTTAAATCTAATAATATAATCTCAGACACGGTTTTTGCTAAATTATTTGTTTCTGGATCCAGCCCAGGCATTATGTATGGACTCCCTAAAATACACAAACTTAATTGTCCGCTTAGGCCAATTTTATCGGCTCTAGGAACTTTTAGTTATAACCTTTCAAAATTCTTGGTTCCCATACTATCACCTATAACTTATAATTTGTATACAGCACGGGATTCTTTTTCTTTCGTTAGAGAAATTACCTCATTAAATAATAATTCTTACACAATGGCTAGCTTCGATGTAAAATCTTTATTTACCAATGTGCCTGTTGCAGAAACTATTGATATATGTATTGACAATCTTTTTAATAATATTGATACTGTGCAGGGTTTTAATAGAGGCCAAATGAAAGAACTACTAAATTTTCCGTGGAAGACCTTATATTTATATTCAACGGTGAATATTTTAAACAGACTGAAGGTGTTCAAATGGGTCTGCCTCTTGGTCCCACCTTAGCTAACGCATTTCTGTGTCATCATGAAGTCAAATGGTTGAATGAGTGTCCTTCCAACTTTAAACCGGTTTTTTATAGAAGATATATTGATGACACTTTTCTCCTGTTTAAATCACCAGACCATATCCCTTTGTTTCGTAATTACCTTAATTCTAAGCACCCTAACATTCAATTTACTTCAGAAGTTGAATCTAATAGCTCTCTGTCCTTTTTGGACATTAAGATAATAAAACTAATTCCTCTTTTGAAACTTCCGTTTACCGAAAGCCGACATTCACCAATCTTACTACGAACTTTTCTTCCTTTATCCCTTTAGGTTTCAAACGAAATTTAATCTCGACTCTGACCAATAGAGCTTTCAATATCTGTTCAGATTACTTCAAACTACACGATGAACTAGATTTCATCCGAAAACTCCTTGCCAAGAATAATTTCCCTTCTAGACTGGTGGAGACTACAATAGGCAGAACCTTAAATAGACTAATAAGCCCTACAACTAGAGACTTAATTACAGTCCCCAAAGATATCCTGTATTTCACTTTGCCTTATATGGGAACCTCAAGTTTTAACATTAGAAACAAACTTTTAAAATTGCTCAAGGAATTCTACCCACAACTGTGTATAAAAATTATATTCACCCCGTCTAAATCGATTTACCATTTATTTAAATACAAGGATGTTATTCCTACACTTCTTAAGTCATCTATAGTTTATCAATACAAGTGTGACCACTGTATGGGGTCATATATAGGTAAAACTAAAAGACATTTAAAATCTCGTATTTACGAACATCTGGGTAAATCGGTCCGTACAAATTTACCCCTTGGCAAACCACCTAATTCTCTCATACGTAATCACTCGCACAACAATAACCACCCAATTTCACAGTCTAATTTCGCCGTACTTGCTGCCGGAAGCTCTGACCTTAAGCTTAAAATTATGGAGTCTTTGTTTATTTATAAACTAAAACCAGACCTAAATTCTGACGAATCATCGATAGATCTGCTATGTTTTGGTTAAGGTACTAGTTTATTTTATTTACATTTCAGTTTTAATGCTTTTACTTTTTTATAATTTTAACTTTTTAACTTCACATTTATTTACCTTTTAGTTTTAATGTTTTACATTTTCTTAGCTACTTTTTATAATTTTTTAAGTTTATTTTAAATTGTTATTAATCAACTTGTATTTTGTATGTGATTTGGAATTTTATTGTTTTATCCCTGAAGATGGAATTAGTGCATTCCGAAACGTTGGTACTATTAAACCTTGAAGGATGTTTGTATTTTCTCTGGTGTTCCTGTTTTATTATTATTATATATATATATATATCGAAATCCATGGTAAAATTATTGAATGCCCGGTTACGTCAACTGTACGCCCTTGACGATTGGTTTGGTTAAGTCGTGATATTTTCGTTAAAACGAGGGATATTTTTGCTACCCGCACAAAGGGCGGGTTCCCGGCTAGTATGCAATATTTTAAGATAAATTTGCTAGAAATTAATGAGTTGATTCATGCGAATCAGATATTTGATTCGCTACAAATAACAAATATACATGTTCACGTGTGGCGACTTTCAAGTGGCACTCCCTGTATATATAAATATGTGTGTGTGTTACATTAATAAGTGATTATTAATGTAACCCCCCTGCATACATTAACACGTATTAATGTAATGTTACATTAATATGTATTAATGTAACCCCCTGCAAATGTGAATGTATGTATTGTTGCATCAACAAATTAGTGACATGATAAAAACTGAGACTGAGTTTTCCTCAGGTGTTGTCATATGAAACTCTGTTTTTCTTTCCCTTAAACATAATGAAAGTTCATTTTCAAAACCACGTTTTAAATTAAAAAAAGTTAAACCGAAAAAGGAAGCTATGAAAACTATCAAAAATATCGGAGCAAGCGTAGTTTACATCCCCCTGACGCAAAAGGGGGACAAACTACACTAGGTTAAAGTTGGGGAACGTAAACTACACTAAGATTTTTAGGAGGCATTTTATAAATGAATCGATCAAATAAAACGTTAAAACTAACGAAAATATTACTTAATCTAACCAATCGTCAATATATATATAATATATATATAAATTGACGATTGGTTAGGTTGTCGTAATATTTTTGTTAGTTTTAATGTTTTATTTCATTTAGGTATACGCGAACAAAGTTGGGGAACGTAAACTACATTAGGGTAATGTAGGGGAACGTAAACTACATTAGGGTAATGTAGGGAACGTAAACTACATTAGGGTAATGTAGGGCAACGTAAACTACATTAGGGTAATGTAGGGCAACGTAAACTACATTAGGGTAATGTAGGGCAACGTAAACTACACTAGGGTAATGTAGGGGAACGTAAACTACACTAGGGTAATGTAGGGGAACGTAAACTACACTAGGGTAATGTAGGGCAACGTAAACTACACTAGGGTAATGTAGGGCAACGTAAACTACACTAGGGTAATGTAGGGCAACGTAAACTACACTAGGGTAATGTAGGACAACGTAAACTACACTAGGGTAATGTAGGGCAACGTAAACTACACTAGGGTAATGTAGGGCAACGTAAACTACACTAGGGTAATGTAGGGCAACGTAAACTACACTAGGGTAATGTAGGGCAACGTAAACTACACTAGGGTAATGTAGGGCAACGTAAACTACACTAGGGTAATGTAGGGCAACGTAAACTACACTAGGGTAATGTAGGGCAACGTAAACTACACTAGGGTAATGTAGGGCAACGTAAACTACACTAGGGTAATGTAGGGCAACGTAAACTACACTAGGGTAATGTAGGGCAACGTAAACTACACTAGGGTAATGTAGGGCAACGTAAACTACACTAGGGTAATGTAGGGCAACGTAAACTACACTAGGGTAATGTAGGGCAACGTAAACTACACTAGGGTAATGTAGGGCAACGTAAACTACACTAGGGTAATGTAGGGCAACGTAAACTACACTAGGGTAATGTAGGGCAACGTAAACTACACTAGGGTAATGTAGGGCAACGTAAACTACACTAGGGTAATGTAGGGCAACGTAAACTACACTAGGGTAATGTAGGGCAACGTAAACTACACTAGGGTAATGTAGGGCAACGTAAACTACACTAGGGTAATGTAGGGCAACGTAAACTACACTAGGGTAATGTAGGGCAACGTAAACTACACTAGGGTAATGTAGGGCAACGTAAACTACACTAGGGTAATGTAGGGCAACGTAAACTACACTAGGGTAATGTAGGGCAACGTAAACTACACTTGCTCCAAAATATCCTGCCCCAGTTTTCAGAACATTCACAAATATTTTTTGATATAATAGTCAAGCAATAAAATGTAATGAAAATTATTTTATGAACATTTTAAGCAAGCTAGTTTCACATCTACATTTAGCTCACGAATCACTTAAATTTTAAATACAGCTTGTCACGTTTTTTTTTACCTATCACGGTTTCCGATGCGCAGCTAAAAATTTTGATGACTACATTCTTTTCTAAATTTGTTGACCAATTTGATTTTCTTCATTCCATGAAAGTATGAAACTATGTAGAAATGTGTTGGTACTTGATTTACTCGTAGACTTTAGTGGTAGGGAAGGGCACCAGTTGACGCTTCTATAAAATTTTATATTTTTCTCATATCCAGAAAAGCAGATCAATAAATTCACGAAAGAAAGCAACCGCCAAAATTTTAAAATTTAAGTGCTTCGTAATTCAGCATATAATTTGTTTTGAGGATAAAACATTTGGACATGAAAAGGAGATACAGACGGACGGACGGAGATGCGATGAATTAACCTATGGTATTTTTGGTCGTTGTCAGTATTTAATATTAGAGTTTTTATGATCTCGAAAATGAGAGATTTTAATTAAAAGCAATTTCGCTTTTTGATGGAATCGTTGACAATTAAAATTTTAAATTGTTTAAACGTTGTGACTATTTTTAATGCAGAACTCCTCTCATTTTTAATTTTGCTTTTGTTTTTCACAAGTCTGAAAATACAATTTGTATTACATGACCTCGTTTTAAACCTTATACAGGGTGTACATAAAGTCAGGATCTATTTTTGTGAAGCACTTGGAAATTATATGGAATTCAATCATAAAATGATAGTGGTAACATTTATTAAATAATTAAGAGTAGGATTCGACGTGACGCCCATCAGTATCCCTGCACAGCTCAAATCGTTCCGCAGCATTTCTAAACACATTCTGGAGCATTTCCGGGGTTATGTTATCTGCAGCAGTTCGTATACGTGTATGTAAGTTTTCAAGACTCGTAATCTTCGTCTGATAGACGTGCGATTTGATAAAGCCCCATGCAAAGAAATCTAAAGGGGTTAAATCTGGTGATCTCGCTGGCCAAGGTCTGTTGCTTCCGCGTCCGATCCAGCGATTTGGAAAACGTCCATTTAGATAATCCTGAACAATTTTGGCATAGTGACAAGGAGTCTTGAAGCACGAGTCTTGAAAACTTAGGTCCACGTATATGAACTGCTGCAGATAACATAATCCCGCAAATGCTCCAGAATGTGTTTAGAAATGCTGCGGAACGATTTGAGCTGTGCAGGGATAATGATGGGCGTCACGTCGAATCCTACTCTTAATTATTTAATAAATGTTACTACTTTATCATTTTGATTGAATTCCATATAATTTCCAAGTGCTTCACAAAAATAGATCCTGACTTTATGTACACCCTGTATATATACTCACTCTCTCTATAACACTCGAGATTTCAACTTATTCCCCATTTGATATACAAATATTCAGTGCTGATCTATCCATTTGTTCTGCAGTTGTTCGCGATGTTCTACAAGATTTATGGAAAAAAGTATTCATCTTTTTTTCTCTTTCGCTCAGGGAATGCTTTTGAATGGAAAATAAAATGGTAATTGCTTCTCAGCGCTCATGTATAACTGCATTTATTTTAAAATTTTCATGTATTCCATAGTGTCGTATTTACATTAATTTCTTAACGGTGGAGGGTTTTGGTACTTGGCCAGTGATGTGGGGGAATAAATTGGTATCCTGAGCAACAGGGGCAGCTGACCCGGGCGCCAAGCAGAGGGGGCGCTAAATCACAGATATATTATACTATTTTTACTAAAAAAAAACTGATTAAAAGCGATTTGACAAGTAACCAAAAAGTCGACTCTGGGAACTACTTTCTACGCGCGTATACATCGCGTAACAGAGATATCGGCCGTACTGCGGTTTGTTGTTGTTTGGAATTATAGACACTTTTTTAGTCTACTAGTGAAATGTCATAAACCTATCGTACCTACAAAATTAGTCAAAAACGCTAACATTTAGCGAGCTTTCATCCAAAAATGTTGCTTGGGCAGGTATTTTGATTGATATTTAGTTATTAATCAATAATCATGCCAAACATTTACCAATGTTATATCATAGAAAACTACGTTATGCTAGGAAGCAGTAAAGACATAGCTTTAATTTGTATATTATGGCGTTATTTTAGGCCGAAATGAGTGACGAAATTATTTGTTATCGATTTCCAGTATCTAGAAAGTATGATGAATTAGATTCATGAAAGTTTTTCAAAGAAAAGAAAGAGGAATAATAATAGCAAAAATTAGGATCTGTACTGTTTTTAATAAAAACAAGAAATAAGAAGATTGAAGGTGACAGTTGGGATTTGGAAAAAAGAAAAATAGAATCTATTTAAGAGTAAAAGAACACCACTAAATATAGTATGTGTTGTAAAAAATCAATTTTGATACTTAAATATGAACTAGAGTTTAAAATAACAAAAATTATTCTTTTCTTGGTTGCAATAGTTTTTTAAAAATGTCAAGTAAAACGCTACACTTGATAATCGATTGAGTTGGTACATTTTGCCTCCCGCTTCTTTTTGGCGGTACAATCTTTTTGCCTGCAGAAGGCAGCGTCGGGCGATACCCGCCAATTTTTTAGGAGGGAAAATCCTAAATAAAATTTCCCTCCCTTTAAATCATTAATTTAATGAGGCATAAGTTATCTAAATTATAATTGTCTATTTTTTTATGTTTTGATAAATATGTGAAGAGATTAATGTCTTGAAAAAACTGACTGACTTTCTTTCTGGGCATTCACTTATGGAAAAAGAAACATCCGAGTTGAAAATGGCTGCGACTGATTTGGCATTGAAATATAGACAGGACTTAGATGTCCACGAAATTTCAGCAGAAATTCAGAGTTTCAAACAACAAGCTTTGGCAATACGGTACCTCCAGATGTGACTTCAGCTTCTCCTTATGAACTTCTTCAATTATTATATGAATATTCTTTCTCGGAATCATACCCAAACATCGAAGTCGCCTTCCGCATTTTTCCTACTTTGC
The DNA here is from genome assembly GCA_023014485.1 of Bathynomus jamesi. Lineage (NCBI taxonomy): Eukaryota > Metazoa > Arthropoda > Malacostraca > Isopoda > Cirolanidae > Bathynomus > Bathynomus jamesi. The sequence goes on from JAJOZX010004133.1 coordinate 164,918, forward strand.
CAATAACAGTAGCTTCTTGTGAACGAAGTTTCAGTAAGTTAAAACTAATAAAAAATTATTTGGTCATCAGTATGCCAAGAACGTCTTTCTAATTTGGCCATTATATCTATAGAAAATGGAATTGCAAGAAAGTTAAATTATGACACGCTTTATAGATGAATTTGCATCAGTTAAGGCACGGAGAGTGAATTTGTAACTTAATTTCTAGATTTTATTTTATATGAAAGAAAGTAAGAAAGATTGTACAGAATATCTCATTTCTTAATAAAAACATTTTTTGTCAACAAATTTCGTCAATATGTACAACCTAGTACTTTTATCTATAGCCTAACATTATATATAATAAATTTTTTATTCCTCGTCTTCCTGACCCACTGCCCCGGGCGCACAAACACCTAGTTACGGCACTGATCCTGAGAACAATACCAGTTACTTATTCGTATAGTTTCGATCGTTCATTTTCGTTGTTTGATGTTCGCAACACAACCAGTGTCTTCCTCGTAGTTGGTTATCTGATTCGCAAATAAGGCAGTAGCGTTTCGATTGGAAGAAGAATACTGCAGGTGGTGGTATAATCGCATTCGCGAAAAGAAGTTTTCTTGGAGCCTTTGCGGTTTACACGCTCAGTCGTACAATATCTAAATTATCCTTATTTTAAGTTTAATTTTAGAACACGAAGAAAATGAACGTTGATATGGTTTCTAGATTATACTGGGTGTTCCATTCGAAATGAAACAAATTTGAAACCTTATAATTTTTTATTGAATGATGCAAACAATGTAATGTTCACACAGTAAATAGTCAATGTCATAAAGTTTCATATGATATATGTGAATTATAACATTTAGATACATTAAATACATTGTGCATAGCATAATGTTTCCTTTTGTTAAGATCTTCACACGTTATATGCTGAACAATTTGAACTTATATGGATAGAGCTGCAGCCGCTTCCGCACGACTCTATGCACAGTTGAACGAGGAATCTGCAGTTCGACACTGGCACGACGGATGGACTCTCTCGGGCTACTACCAAAGGTGACGCGCATTCGTTCATCTTCCGATCTTGTTCGCCCTCCAGAGTGTTCCTTTAGAACACTGCCAGTCTCCTCAAATTTCTTGGTCCATGCATATAGGTCTCTTCTGGTGGGTGGTTTCTCGTGAAAGGTTGTACGGAATCGCCGTTGCACCAGAGTACGGGACTTCAACTCAGCCATCCATAACCCACATTTCGCTTTTTCTTGTCGGGTAAACATAATTCAATCTGAAACAAACAAAAAACATTATGACAAAAACTTATGCATATGGTGTAGTAACTGGCAAAGTTTCAACATTCTCACATTAATACTTTAAAAATTACAGAGTTTCAAAGTTGTTTCATGTCGAATGGGACACTCGGTATGTTAGTCTATAGACAATTTATTAAAATTCATTTTATGGAACTTGCTGTTATTATATATATATATATATATATATATATATATAATGTACTGTACATATATATCTATAATTTTTTTTTTTTTTTTTTTTTTTTTTTTTTACTATGAAAACTCTGACGGTGAGGTCATTGATAACACTCACCTAGGGAGGGAAAAAGAATGGGGATGAGGGTTTGGGGTAGTATTTTTAGTTATTTAATTATTTCTTGGAAAAGGTGAGGGGGGGGGGGGGGGTAGGATTTTGATGAAATTTAATTACACACACACACACACACACACACACACACACACACACACACACACACACACAAAACATTTGAAGAATTCCTTAGTAAAAAATCCATCATCTCCAGGGTTCTCGGAAACGCCGAATCTGGCGTATTTGTACTAATACTTTTTTCCAAAAGGACGCTAAAATAATTCAGGAACGATTCTGGGACGCATGTAAAATCCCGCCAGACGCGTTATTTTCAAATACTGGGAAAAACAGCAAGATGCTCTTTTACTATTTTTTTCATAACGTTAAGTCCCACAAGAACAGCACAAATTATTTATTAATTGACAAATATAGAAATATGGAAAATATCAGAACTATACACTGAAACAGGAGTATTATAACTCCACGATCACGTACCATAGTATATGGTGCTTGTTTACGTCGCCTACACAACTGAACACGGTGTGATTTGTTTCATCGAACATATTCACACATTCTGTATATTTTTTGTATCTACTTATTATTAATCATCATTAGTGTTTTAAAGTCAAATACGTAATAACCTTTAATACGAACGAACGTTATAATTAATTTTATTTGTAATTTGTTCGCACTGAAAATCTAGTCCTTGTTCTTGTAGCATGTCATGGATTTTTAAACAAGTGATATCATATACACTTTACACCATCAGGTAAGGATTAAAATCTAAAGCGGTGGTAATAACAATACCCACATAACGCTAAATTCTTTATTCAGTAACTATACTAGTTACATCTGAATCCTGTGAGATTCTTGGGATGCGCAATGCTATCCTGGTATCCTTGGTTCGCGCTGCACGGTCCTAGGATTGTGCAGATCCCAAGATTGCGCAAAACAGCAGTCTGAAAGCTGTATTGAACTTTGCTTTAATTTGAACAGTACTGATTCCAAAAATAATGTGAACACACAATTATTATTTTATTAATACAAATATTAGCTTTGAAAATTATGGTATCATTTATTTATTTATTTATTTATTTATTTTATACAAATCTCGCTATTTCTCGCGATTTTTCATGTCGTGCGTGGCGGCGCCAACTGTTTATTTACATGATGAGGAGCGGGTCAAATATGAAACAGGAAAGGTTTGTTTGGTAGATTTGACAGGTATGTCAAAGTAAACAACCAAGCCTACATAAAGGAACTAGCTAACTTCAGTACCAATAGGCCTACCAGTGGATCTCAAACCAACATTTAACAAGGTGTAGAAGCGAACTTGTGATTAAATTTAACTTCGTCCTGGTAGTACAGAGTCCTTAGACCCTAAGCCTAGGCTACCATGATGAGCCCGGAGATGAATGGTTAACCTAACCTAACCTAACCTAACCTAACCTAACCTAAAGAATATTTTTATAAAGTACAGCACAAATATATTAAAAAAGAATGAAAGTAAGGTAAGCATCTTATGTGAACGTGTAATGAACACAGCTCCTGAGGCCTGACTGGTCTAGTTTCAGCATATCATGACTATTGCAAATAATATACTATAAGTGAATAAAACGTAATTAATGCATTATTTCATGTTACTAGAATTATTGGTAAAAATTTACTTTACAGCCACGGCCTTATATAGTTACTTTAGAAATTATTGTTGAAAAAAATTCTTAAAAGTAGGGACTCCTACTTTTTCTGGGAAGGAAGTCCTAGACTCCTACTTTCAAAATCCTAGTGAGAACCCTGATCCCTCATTAATGAAGTAAGGAAGTGACAGACAAGTAGAGAAAACATGTTTTTGTCACTTTGAAAAAATATTCGATGCTTTTAACTTATAATTTGACAGGATAATGCGATAGTTTTGTATCTTGTAACCAGGTCACAATGTATTAATAGTGTCAAGATTTAAAAGCTGACCTCCATGGTTATTCAACTTTCTTGCATCGTGTTCAGTATACTGAACATTTAAAATAACCTCGTATCCTTCCAAATATATTTTGTTTTAAGGAATTTTATTTTAATTTAAAGAAAATGGATGAAGTTTGTGTCAACCTTCAGTAGATAGATGGCTGTACTATCAAAAATAACAGTTTGGTGACAATTTGAAAATGGATAGTGTTGGAAATGGGATGTAAATCTCATTTTTCTTTAATTTATTAGTTGTAATGCGTAATTAAACGTAATTACATACATGAATCGTGTATATTGCAAATATTAAATGGTATTAACTCGTCGCCTACGAAATTTAATGTGCTACAGTTGGCGGCCTATCATTTCCAAGTGGAATGAATCGAAAGCTCGGAATCCCTATTACAAAGCGGGAATTGGAAGCTTTGATGCTGCAAATTGTACTGTATGTAGGTAACTGTACTTCGGTGTACTATATAGTTAGCTAACAAAATTGTGTTTACTTGAATTAATTTGTTTCCTGACTATCTCATTTACCGCCAAACTTAAAAGCATTACTCTCGACTGTGTCAGGTATTTACTGGTCAGCCTACATATATTTATATTATATGTATGCTTGAAGATAACGTTTCGCTGCATGTGTCATAGATAGAGAGAGGTAAAATACTTGCAGTATACATTTATATACCAGTGCTTAGATTTTCCTTTGAATATGGCGAACTTTAGAGATCCTGCTTTAATATCTATAACAAGCAAAAGTTCCTTTATTAAGCATTAGTATGCTTTTGTAAACCGAAATGCGCCATTAGACGCACGCATACACTTTTCAAAAACCCATAAGTCACACACCAGAAAAAGCGATGCCTTATTGTGTGTATCTAACAAGGATATGGAGGTATCCTTTGTCGCAAGTATGTTTGTTGCTTATACGAACTAAAGCATATAAATACACAACAATTTTAGTCTGATGCTTAACTAAAGGATTTTTTTATAAGGACCTCGGTCACTAATGTTAATCAAAAAACACTTCATACCTAAAATTTGTCCTCATATTCTGAAGCATCTACTAAACAAAGGTGAAGCTGAATGCGTTCGGGATAGAAATACTTCAGGAGTTTATGGGCAAGAAGTTTTCAAGGTAAGTGGAATTGAAAGTTTAGCATCGTAACTTAATTTTTGTGTCATTTTTATTTGTGGTAATCAGTGATGTTAAGACTCGATACCAGTCTCAAGACCTTTATTTCTCGTCTCGGTCTCGGCTATGGTGGTCTCGACTACACTGGTTGTAATAAAAGTGAAATCGATAATTTAAATTAACGAGAGCGTAATTTCGATGATCCTTTTCTACATCCAGTCCAGATTTTCTGATTTTTACTTCATATTTATTTCATCCTCATTCCATATTTTTGCCACGTCTACTAATAACTTTAATATACATTTCAGTTCTTCCTCGCCCTCTTTCCACCATGTTTTTGTCACTAAAACTTTTCTCTAAATGTAAACTTTGTCTTAAGACCGTCTTTCCATGTCTTCACCCTCAATTTTTCATCCTGTTCTTTCTAGGTTTGTCTTTTCCTTCATTTCTTCTAAATGAGACTTTCCCTTGACTTTTTTTTTATGTATTTTTCAGGTCATTTCTGAGTTTCTCAAAACCGTACTATAAATTCTTCTATTTTATCTTGGGTCTCTCGTTTTTTTTTTTTTCTTTTAATCTAACCTTTTTTTTTTTTTTTTTTAAAAGTTCTTCTGTTCTCTTCATACTCATGAAGTTTTTCCAAGTTTCATGCCGTCTTTTTTTTAGGTTTTTAGGTTTTCATATTCCTAAAATTTGTCACTTTTCCATATTTTGGGGTTTTAAATTCATTATTTGCTGCTCTCTGTGTCTCTCCTTTCAGAATTATATACAATCGATCTATAGGGTAGGAAATCTTCACACTTAAACACTCAAAAAGTTCAAAATTCACAATCTTTGTATTCAGAAAAGAATAAGAGTGACGGAGTTTTACAACTTTTAGATATTTGATAAGACATTAATATATTCACAGTACTCTTGTCTGAATATGCCGTTGAAAGCATGGAGTCATTTTAGGCAAAATCAATGGCATTTAGGTTATTTATTACATAAAGTGAAAGTGGCAAGTAAGAGTAATAGTGATAACAAATAAGAATAATAATAATAAATACAATATAAAGTTTAGAAAATGTTGCATAATTTCAAATTAAAGGAGTTATTGTATATTTAGTAGAAAATAAATGATGCTTGATAAAAAATATAAAAAGAATCTTCTTCCTCAGCACATAATTAATCCCATTTTTATATGGGGTCGCTGTTTAAGGTGAGTCGCCTCCATCTTGGTCTGTCGTACACCATATCCTCTTCCAAATTCTTCTCCCGTAAGTCAGCTCTAACACAATCCTTCCATCTCTTCTTCGGTCTTCTTCCTCCTCTTCGCCCACCCGGCAACTCCATCACCATCACTCTATGTCCGACATAATCTTCATCTCGCCTCATCACGCATCCATACCATCTCTTTCTTGCCTCTTGTATCTTCTTTGATGCCTCTGCCACCTTCGCAGTTCCTCTAATATACTCATTCCTGATCCTATCCTCTCTCGTCACACCGCACATCCATCGCAACATCCTCATCCCTGCTACATCCATTTTGTTCTCATTTGTCTTCTTCATAGGTAATACCTCCGTTCCATACAACATTGCTGGTCTCACCACAGTTTTATATACCTTTCCTTTCAACTTCACTGGCACCTTTCTATCGCGCAAGACACCAGACATTTCTCTCCAATTCTTCCACCCAGCTCGCACTCTATTATTAATTTCTTTCTCCACATCATCTTCATCCATCGACGAGCCCAAGTACTTAAATCGGTCTACTCTTTTTTAATCACTTCTCCATTCATTACTATCTCATCTTCCTGATTCTCATCTAAGCCACACCGTAAGTATTCAGTCTTCCTTCTGCTTATTTTCATTCCTCTATCTTCCAACGCTCCTCTCCAACTCTCTAACTTCTGTTCCATCTCCTCCTTTGTCTCGGCACACAATGCTATATCGTCTGCGTAAAGCATACTCCATGGCGCGCGCTCTCTCTCTCACTCCCCTCTGTCAGCACTTCCATCACTGTTAAAGAGAAACGGGCTAAGCGCAGATCCCTGATGCAACCCAACTCTTACTTCAAAACTGTCCGTCTCTCCCAGACAGCTCCTAACCGTCGCATGTACATCTCTATACATTTCCTGTATCAGTCTGACATATTTTTCCGGTACCATCTTCTGTCTAAGGCTTCTCCACACCACCTGTCTTTGGATCCTGTCGTAAGCCTTCTCTAAATCTATAAATACCATATGCATCGGTCTCTGTCCCTCCCTGTACCTCTCAATCACCTGGCGTAAGGCAAATACTGCATCTATGGTTTCTTTACGCCGCATGAATCCGAACTGCTCCTCTGCTATGTCAACTTCATCTCTCAATCTTCCGTCCACGATCCGCTCCCATATCTTCATGGTGTGTGACATGAGCTTAATCCCTCTATAGTTATTACAATCCTACACATCCCCGTTCTCCTTATAGATTGGTACCACCACAATGCTACGCCACTCATCGGGAATCATCACCTGTTCAAACAGCTTCTCCATCAGATCCCATAGTAAATCAATACCTTCCTCTCCTAATGCCTTCCATGCCTCTGCAGGTATCTTATCTGGTCCAGCTGCCTTACCATTCTTCATCTTCGCCAACTCCCTCACCACTTCACTCCTCTCCACTCTTCCCGTCATCCCTTCATTTGGTTGCCCGTCCTCTCAGAATATCCTGTCATTCTCTTCATTCAGCAGCCACTCGAAATATTCTCTCCATTTGGTTTGTGTCTTCCTTTCTTATCACTGTTCCATCCGCTCTTTTGATCTGTTTCATTTTATTGATATCCTTTGTTGCTTTATTTCGCGTTTTGGCCAATCTTTATATTTTCTTTTCTCCCTCTCGCGTTTCCAATTCCTCATACATATCTCGGTATGCCTCGGCCCTTGCTTGTGCTACCGCTCTCTTCGCTTGCTTATTCCTCTCTATACACTTCCCTATGGTCATCCTGCTGCTTTCTTCCTTTGTAGGCTCTCCTGTACATCCTCGCTCCACCACCAGTTTTCCTTATTTTCCCATATCTTACCAGATGTTTCTCCTAGTATTTCCTTGCCCCACTTTCTAATTACATTAGCATTATGTTGCCACCATTGCTGCACATCACTTTCATCCATAATTACCTCATTCAGAACAATCTCCTTAAACCTGCTTTTACAGTCTTCCTCCTTTAGCTTGAACCATTTTATTTCCTTAATTCCTTTCGTACGTGCTTTTGCCACCCCCTTGAGCTTCACATCATGCAAAGAATACGATGCTGAGTTGACACACGATCCCCTGGTATAACTTTGCAGTTCTTCACTTCCCTCAGTTGTGTCCGTCTGTGCAACATATAATCAATCTGAGATACCCTCCCACCACTCTTATATGTAATGAGATGCTCTACCTTCTTATTAAAGGTGTTCACCACTGCCATATCGAACGAAACCGCGAAATCTATTATCCTTTTTCCTTCCGCGTTTGTGTCTCCAAATCCTTGACCTCCATGTACCCTCTCAATTACCTCATTATTCCTACCCACATGCCCGTTAAGGTCACCGCCAACAATCACACGCTCATTTTCTTCTAGAGCCTGCACTTCCCCGTCCAGTAATCTCCAAAAAAGCATCCTTCTCATCTGTACAGTGTACAGCCCACCTGTGGTGCATATGCGCTGATGGTATTCAATACATACAAAAATATAAAAAGAATAAATTACGAAATTAAAAGTGCTTAATGAAATTACTATATTTTGCGTAGTTAATTATAAAACGGGAACTTCATTACTATGATAAAAATGGCAGTAGTGAACTTATCAGTTGTAGCCAATAAAGTGCTTTTGTAGTAATTTGCGAAACACATTTAGTGATGAAGCCTGCCTAATATGCATGGGAATTGTATTCCGTGCATCTGCTCCTTCGAAAGAGTGCATTTCCTTCAGTTTGTAGTGTATATAGTTAGGCTTGTGTATGAAATCCATGGGCAGATTGGTGTTAAAACGATGGTGTATTTGATGGGGATGATTGCTCTTTGAATGGGTAATGTATGTTGATTTTTACTGATAACTTTGGACATATTGACTGTAACAGTGAATTTGTATAAGTCATTTAGTTTTAAAATATTTAGCTCTTTAAACATTGGGGAAGTGTGACTGTCAGTTGTCATTATTCGAGTGTGTTCAGACATTTTTTATGAATTACTTCCAAAGGATGTTTTAGATATTTTTAAACTACCCCATGTTGTAATGCAATGTAATAAATGTGGATGGATGAAGGAATAATATAAGGTAAGGAGTGTATTTTGAGAAAGGGTCTTTTTTAAGTTTAAATAATATGAAAAGAGATCTTGATTTTTTGGATTTGATATGTTGTACATGAATTTTGAAGTTTAGTTTTTCGTCTCAATTAATGCCAAGTACTTTAACCTCATTCCCCCTTGCAAGAGTGGTATTCCCAATTTTTATTTGACAGTTTGCGTTAGTAATAGTAATGGGTCAAGAATAGATCCTTGTGGGACTCCACTAGTTAGCATTGTTTTGTCAGATGAATTACCTTTTAATCTGATGAACTGATGACGATTTGACAGATATGATTGAACCCAATCGAGGATATTTCCTCTTATTCCATATATATGTGAACCGGGCATGGGGACGAGGCCTGACCTCAGGCCTCGAGGCCAAGGCCTTCAGAAATCCACGAGGTCGAGGCCTTTATAGGGGAGGCCTCACGAGGCCTTAAGATTGTTAGGCACCCAGAGGTGTGATATTCGGATGCAAATAACGAATGCGGTATTTACACCTCTCGGGGTGCAGATACTCACTCCGAAATTTTTTACGAATAAGCTCCTCCATGCTTTGGGAAGGCTCAACAATCTAACCTTCCAAAGCTAACCTACCATAGTCTCACACTAGCCTCTATATCCTTTTTTTTTAAATCCATGAGGAAAAGCAAGATTCTATTCAAAATTAATAAACAAAGACAGCTCACTTTAGTTACCTAATAAAAGGGAATTGTTAAGCTTTAAGTACGTTCATCTATCACACGCGGCCACACCACAACACCGACACGTTGTGCATTTACACTTGCTGGGTCACACAGTCAGACACAACTTAAACTTACCAGTATAAATATGCGAGACTAGTGTGCCACCTACTGGTCGCTTTGTTGCTCGCCTCAAAACTTCTCTGTTTTTACTATAATAAGATTGTTGTTGTACATTTTTATTTAATTTATCGTAGTTTTTCTTGAACTGATTGACTGAAAACTACGATAATTAAATAAAAATGTACAACAATAATCTTATTATAGTAAAAACAGAAAAGTTTTGAGGCGAGCAACAAAGTGACCAGTAGGTGCACACGCAAGTATGCACACTAGGGTTATAACTTTTTTACAACCTAATATTCCTGTACTTTAATTCGATGAACCTTTGCCTAAAAACAAAGAAATGAACTTTCATTTTAATATCGTTTTAGAAAAGGTCACCCCGAAATAAAAAAATCGATTATTGCATACGTAACTTTATTGCATATTCCATGTAATATAATAAAAGAACTAACTTTTGCAATTCCTTCAGCAATAGTTTCAGCCTTGCCATCTTTCAGACGCAATGCATCCAATTTTACTTCGGTTCTTTCATTTTTAAGTACCACTACTTGATACTCATTTTCCTCAATGCGCTTTCCATCAAAATGTAAAGACCACTCTTCCATCTGTAAATTTTCAATCATTTCCTCCTTCAATTTAGCAGCCTCTTTGTATGCTGACTTGTAAATTGCTGCTTGACTTGGTGTTGGAATGTCAATACCATCAAGTGACAACTGTTTGCATATTTTAGCGGCTTTACTTGTTGATACTCCTGTGGATGTCACCAAGTTGGTTGCAACTTTACTTTTGTTATGTCTTCTGGTTGGTGGAGTAATACTCTCATCTTCATCTTCATGCTCGCTCTCTTCAGATTCAGTACCACTACCACCAGATACATGATTGTAAGATGTTGATGCTGATTCAGCAGGCAATTTTCGTCTCTTTGAAGGGTGAATCGTTTCTTCACTTGCAACTTGACCTGTAGAGTACCCCACTTCTCCTTTGCTTTCCACTTGAAGGTGGTACAGTCGTTTGTCTTCCGAGGATAACCATTGGCCATTTACTTTAGTGATATCAAAAAGTTCATTCAGGGCATCATATTTCCCCTCCTGACACATTCATCATAAGTCTTCATCACCTTGTCAAGCTTTGCTCGTATTACTTGATCTGACACATGCGGAAAATTCAATTTATTCTTCCATAATTTTGTAACTTCTTTGGAAATTTCCACTATTCGCTCCTTTCTTCCTTTCATTTCTGTTCCAAGAAACTGGTACCGTCCAATGATTTGGATTTGGAGTGGCATTCTGCATTTTTCTTCTAGTGAAGATTCTTCTAAAGGCACACTTCGTCGTCTTCTATGTGACTGCTGGAATCTCACCAGATTATTGGTCCAGATATCCTTGTTCTTCTGTATGGTAGTATCACTTTTCTTGTGTGACATATGCTTCTGAAACAGATATAAAAAGGTATTAAGTTGATTTGTTTGTTTGTTTATATATATATATTTATATATATATATATATATATATATAATATATATAATATAATATATATAATATTAATATAATATATAGAATAATATAATAATTAGAGGGCGGATTTTTAGGTGAAAAAATATGACCAAATATTTATTTTTTAGGTGATAAAATTTTGGAAAATATTTTTAGAACATCCATAGAACGTCTCACGAAAATATTTATCCAAATATTTTGGGCTCTATATATTTTTTGAGTTTGACTCCCCTCTACAAAACATTCTGGATACGCTTTTGTTTACGTGTTAAAATGGAGAAAAATTCAACAAATTATTATGGTTAATAAATTTAAAAATGTTCTGGAATGTTCAAGAGTGCAGAAGCGAATTCCACATTTCGCTACGTTTTTTAATAAGCGAACATATTACAAATAATAAAAGCTTACCTGAAGTTGAGTTGAACTGAACAGTTGAGTAACTATTGCGCAATACTGGACACAAGTGATTCGGTGATTTCACTTCGTGCTTTTATACAATTTGCGAGTGCATGAAGAACAATGTCGTGTGTTCTAGAATTTTCTTGTATGGGTGGATTGATATTAGTCATCGAATTTGAGCACCGGAAGTGATTTTTCGGGCGATCTCACGATATTAGCGTACTGAAAAATTCGAAAATATTTTTTAGGTTAAAACCTAAAAGTCCGCCCTCTAATAATAATATATTTATATACTTATGAGTAGTAACGTAAATATATGGTTATGGTGATTCAAACTTTTGATTTGGGGGTGACCTTTTTTAAAAACTGAGAGGAATTAGGGTCTTTTTCATTGTTTATAAGCAAACGTTCATCGATTTATGATACAGGAGATCTTTTATTTGAAAAAAAGTATAAAAGTTATAACCCTAAATTGCACACACAGTTGCCAGAACAAGATTTCCTGGGCACCATACATTAGCCCAATAACTTTTTATTTCTCATTTCATGCAGTTCTTATTTCTCATTTTAATATACCCGCAATATTTCAAGTATTTATGATAATATGGAAAGTTATGATGTGAAGATGATCTAGCAAAATATTTGAAGATTGTACTCTCACTCACTCACTGAGTTTTGATCGTATAATTTCTGAATGGCTACAATTATTATTAGAGACTCTAGCGAGCATTGCAAACAGAGCTGCATTTGGAGATGGCTTATTTTTTTAAAGTTTTGCATTTTTATGTATCTTGACAATAAGAAATTGTGGTCTTAAAGTCTGCCAAAGATCATTAATGTAATTGTAGCTTGTACTGTATGTGAAAGATTTTTCTGATGTACGTAGGCCTATAGGTATGAAGTTTATATCATGCCATTACTATATAATTATATATACACAATAATATAATAATATAATAACGATAATATTAAGAATATATTTGTACCTGTTATTTCAACGTGTTGTATATGTAGGCCCTAATTTAATTCAAGCGTATATTTGCACCTGGTATTATCCATTACACAGACATGCGAATTTTGTAGTTGTTTTCTTATTAATAACTGATTTTATATAATTCAACTACGCTGACTTCGAATAAGGCGTCCATTTTTTCTCTCGCGTAAGGATTTTCTGCGAACTGGAAGGGAAAAAACAGCAACATAAATAAATATTTATTTCAATTTACATTAGGTACCTATTTCGCTTTGTTATACTAATTACAAATGCAAACAACTTACGTCAATTATATATTCATCTTTATTTGTCCTGAGTTTTCTTGTGAGATCAACTGTGCCTTTTAGTCTCGAATGTACGCGCTGTTCCTTTTCTTTCATGTAATAATTCTGGAGTATCCCGTTTCAACATCCAGCAGTAATCAGCCATCATGCTGATGTCCCACCTTCCCTGATATATATCCTCCATTTCTTTGATGTCTGAGTGAAATTAAGCATTTATAGGCAGTTTTTAATCAAAATTTTATAAAAATTACTTACTGTACATATGTAATATGAAATGACATTTTGTGAAAAATCTGTACGTGATGGCGAAAAATGAATATTATTTTCGGAATCAGCGTGCAAAAGTTACTATATAAGTGATAAAATATTTCGGACAACAAAACCATCGCAGGGCTGTGATTACCAGACATTTTTAAAGTTTTATGTATAACAGTATAATGCTTTATATTATTAAAGGAAATGAAAACGACCGAAAAGATTATTTGCAAACAATATAACAAGTTACAGCTCGGTTATAAGGCCGATATTAGCAAAATTATTGTTTGCATCCGATATTATATATTAATTTCAAATCATATTATTTAGAAGTTTATATGTTACAATTTACGACGGGCGAAAAACAAAATTATCGACGCTAGTAGCTAGTTATCAGAATACCAGGTGGTATTATTCTCTAGTTTGACCTATTTTTTGTTATAGAAATAGATACCGTACAATAGCTTATACACATAAATAACACACACATTATATGAGCTTGGTTCAACTGATGACCAACTGATAGATTGCTTTCTCACACTAGTTTTGCTACATTAAGTCAATTTGTCTGCTGCTGACTGACTGAATAATATTTATGTACCTAACGTCACAGTGACCTGTCACTAATCCGTTGGCCACCTAACTGAATAGTCTTTATCAAAGACTGCCGTCTGACTAGTCACCTGTCTGAATAATAATTATCAAAGTATGCCGCCACATACGATCACCTGTCAGGTCATGGTCCTCACCTGAAGAATATCCACCCCGAGCGCGCCCACCTGAAGCATCTCCATCTCCCCAAACGCTACTGGAGGTTGAAAATTACAGAACAAAACAAATCAGGATTCCCAAAGGCCTGACGAAAGTCACGAGGCGTTTCCATTTTTAGGCGAGGCCTGCAAAATATGCCAGAGGCCGGCCTCGAAGCCGAGGCCACGCCTCAGCCCCATGTCTAATGTGAACTTTATTCAATAAGATTTCATGCGAAAGTGTATCAAATGCTTTTGGCAAGTCGAGGAAGATCAAGGCAGTGTTTTTGCTGTCTAAGTTCTGATACACACTTTCTTATAGCATGTTTATGGCATCTTACGTTGTATGTCCACGGCTAAATCCAAATTGTGTTTTAGTTGAAATATCGTATTTGATTAAGAAGTTGTTTATTGGATACGATTTTTTCAAGTACTTCACTTAAAGTTGGCAATACGGAAATGGGGCGATTATTGGGTTGTGTGTGTGGGTTTTCCGACTTAAATACATGGCATACTCTGGCTTCCTTTAAATTGTCAGAGAATATACCTGGTGTTACTGATTCATTCATTAGTTTACTGAGTGATATTGCAATTTCATCGGATGCTAATTTGTATGTTTTTTACCAGGATCATATTGATGTCACAATCTTTATTTTTTAGATTTTTTATTGCTTGAGGGATATCGTATGGTAGGACTGGAGAAAAGAAAAATGAATTTTGGTTTGGTTGTGGCATATATTGTCGGTATCGAGTGTTTGTAATTAGGATCGAGATTGCAATATTGGAGCCGATGTTTGCAAAGTTATTTAATAAATTAGTCGTGTCTTTAGGGTTACTGTAAGAATTTCCACCATGTGTGAGGGAGGACTGAAAAACGTATTTGAACGAGTGACATCTTAGTCACTGCTTACTCTTTTGTTCTCGGTTTATTTAGCTCTTTCAGACCTTTATCAAACTACAGACAATATAATAGAAAAAAGATTCCTCTTCACACGCACCTCAAACACCCATAGTTTCATACTTTAATCCTTGAAGATCATTGTCTCCAAATCTTTGACAGTTCGTTGCCCATTCACTTTTAATCTTTTATCAGTCAGAAAATAAAACCTGATATTTTTTTTATCTGTTTATTCTGGTAATGTTTGCATTATTTAGAATGAATCAATCTTTAATTTTTAATTTCTACTCAAATTTGTACTGTTACCGTGACCAGGATTCCCTAAACAAATAAGTATACGTCCCCGTTATAGCGCAAGGCCGTCCCAGCCAGGAACAGCAAAACATTAAGAAACTAATGTATTGATAAATGCAAACAAATGGTTAGTCCCCAACTATAAAGAAAATTAACAAAGTAAATTCTATACTTAATATTAGGCTGCTTAAATAAAGAGAGAAATTTAATACCTGAACGAAACCATACCATAACCTAATCTTAACCTAAACATATAACATTAAATATTTAAGTAACTGGCATTTTAAGTTGTTTTCCGGAAAATGTACAAATAGGGGTCTATGAACAGAGAATACGCCAAGCGGGTTACTATTTTATTACAGAGCTGGGCATTTGCGGCATATTTGCGGTACTGCGGTACTTGCTGTACCACCGCACTACCACCCCGGGCCCCATAACGCAGTACCGCAAAGGATCGCTGAAAGTACCGCAGTACCGCTACCACATTCAAATTTCCGCGTACCGGTTTGGTAGTGCAGCAGTACCGCAGTACCGCAATATGCCGCAAGTGCCCAGCTCTGGAACTTACTAACAGAGCTGGGCATTTGCGGCATAGTTTGCGGTACTGCGGTACTGCGGTACTACCAAACTACCAAACCGGTACGCGGAAATTTGAATGCGGTAGCGGTACTGCGGTACTTTCAGCGATCCTTTGCGTTATGCGGTTCCGGTTTGCGGTTTGCGGTAGTACCGCAGTACCGCAGTACCGCAAAATATGCCGCAAGTGCCCAGCTCTGCTTACTAACACCAAGTCGCAAGATCTGGCTCCATCTCCGTGTCCTCTTTTGCAGAGGACAACTCTCAGGTTATTGGTGTTGTAGTTTGCCGTTCCTATTCGAGCAAATCTAATTTTGTTAATACAGAAATTCTCTTACATGGAAACTTTCGATAAAAATTATTTCTTCTTATTTTAAATTTCATGTATTTTAAACGTTGAAATTCTAACAATTCAAGACCAGTTGTCTGCTTTCAAGGAACCAAAATTCAAAAGTCCAAACGCGCATGAGGTTCAGCCACGTATCACGTTACCATACAACCAACCACTCAACTGATCATCCAAAAGTTATTACATGCACCTTGTTACAGTATTCATTCCCAGTATTATATCCTTCATCTCTCCATCCAGTTATCCTCTCGTGCCTCGATCTTAATGTAGATTCCTCACATTTGTAACATACTTTTTCCTGGTCTCCCAGTTTTTAGGGAAAAAAAAAATCACAAATATCCATTTTAACAGCGATTTATTCAACGACTTATACCGTGATTTACCTTGCCACTTGAGGTGTATAAGGTGTAAAATAAAACATTTGCTTGGTTTTCTCCTGCAAATTAAAAAAAAAAAGCATTTATAAATGCAAGTTACCCAAACTCGTGTTTGAATTGCAGGCCTCCCACTATTTTACGCAGTCATTGGTGACTCTGATGACTCAAATTTGCTCAGATAAGGAAGACTATAACGAAAGGAGTTTAATTATATATAAGCCTATATACGAGGGTTCAAAAAAATAAGTTTACAAGGTGTTACAAGGTTTCTACATAATCACCAAACAGATTCGAACATTTGTCATAGCGTGGGACAAGCTTTCCGATGCCGGTCGAGTAAAATGTTGGGTCCTTAGTTTTTAACCAGTTTCGTACGGCCGCTTCTGCATCAGGATCGTTTAGAAATTGTTTGCCTCCGAGGTGTTCCTTTAGGGCTGGAAACAAATGGAAGTCGCTTGGTGCAAGGTCAGGACTATGAGGAGGATGATCCATGACTTCCCAGTGGAACGATTCCAAAAGCTGGCATGTTTGATTTACAGTGCGAGTATGTGCATTGTCTTGCAAGAATACCACACTTGCAGTAAGCAACCCGGGACGTTTTCTTCTGATAGTCGTGCGGAGTCGCTGTAAAGTTTCACAATAAGAAGTGGCATGTATTGTCCCTTTTTGTAAGAATTCAACGTGCAAAACGCCTTGATGGTTCTAAAAAATCGTTGCCATCATCTTACCAGCTAATGGTGCAATCTTGAACTTTTTGGTTCGTGATTACCCCGGATGTTGCCACACATGCCTTACTAAATATTGTACTACCAACAACATTATTGTACTATGCATAATGCACCGGTAATTAACCTTGTAAACTTGCTTTTAGAATAACCCTCGTATATACAGGGTGAATCAAAAATGTTAACACTTGTATGGGAAAGAATTACAGATGTCATCCAATCAATATGATCAGAGATGTGCCTTAGGGCTCTGGAAGCAACGTTTGACCGCTTTCATACATGCATAGATATCCGTGAACAGCAAGTAGAGACTGTATGAAGCACTGTTTGCATCGCAAAAAAATGTTTACAAATCGGAAATAAAAAATAAAACCCTATTAAGTGCTAACATTTTTGTAATCACCCTGTATATAGCGTTCATTGGTAACTAACTGTATATTTAATAATATTAAATCTAAGAAACAAGATGTTTTTAACACGCGCACTTTAGATTTTTGCAAAAATGTATTGAAATAAGATGGCATTAGAAGACAGGAATTCGTGATGGCTGCCTAAACATAGTCTAAAATCCCTGAACTTAGCGTGACTGGGTTACCTTCCGTTTCATTTCATTTGGCAAAATTTCATAGTTGCTTTTATTAAGGGAAAATGCAAAGAGGATCAGTATAAATAGTAAATATATTTTTTGGCGTGATTCGCTTTCAATTTTCAATTCGTTACTTTTTACATCATTAAATTAAATTACTTTTGAATTTATTATTTTTTAATTTAGATTAAATAAATCCTCTCTGATAAATTATAAAAAAGAATTAGAATTTGTTGATTACTCTCGGTACTAATTTTAAATTACTTCTCTCCCCAACATACCGTGCATTGAGGTAATTTCTTAGGCGATAATGGTCTATATTGGCAATTGCTCTAGCGATAAAAATGTAATTTCGAGGTGGGAGAGTAATCGAAAATAATGTAATTATTTTTATGCCTCAATGCAAAGGGCATTTTAAGGAGTTAAATATTTAAAAATCCATTTAGAAGATAGAAATATAAAATAGAAACTACTTGGCATGAACTTTCATTGTGAAGTACGGGGGCGGATCCAAGAATTTCCAAAGGTGGGGTTGTTGGTTATAAAAAGGTTAACCCTCTGAATAAATTTGCACTCTCTCTCGCTTATTACCGTTAAAACAATGAATACAGTTCGGTTATTACACTATCATTTATTCAGTTTAATAGAGCTTATATGTATGAAAGGAGTTATTTAAAAACCGTCCATCTGTGGACGGATATACAGGGTGTCTCAAAAGTCACTATCTATTTTGAAAAATAATGGGAATTACGAAAAACTGGTTTAAGACATGAAAAATATATTTATTTCAAAGTAAGTGCCACAAAGAATTAGTGCTATTTATTTGTCTGTCTCCACATGGCGACCATCAGTGTCTCTACAGAGCTCAAAGCGATAAGTTGTTTCCCGGAACACACTTTCCACCATTTGAGGTGTTATTTTCTGAACTGCATCGGTAATACGATTTCGAAGTTCGGCTACATCACTAATTCTTCTACCAGTGTACACCTTAGACTTAATGAAACCCCAGGCGAAAAAATCTAATGGTGTTAAATCGGGTGAACGTGCTGCCCATGGTTGTGTTCCTCCACGACCAATCCAGCGACCGGGGAAGCGTCTGTCAAGATAATCACACAATTATTGCATAATGGCACGGTGCTCCATCCTGCTGAAAAACTACTGTCAAGAATGCCATCTGTAAGAAGTTGAGGTTCGAGGAATTGTTCAAGCATGTCAAGATAATAAACCAATTAACTTTTTTTAAATGCACAAATTTGCAACAGAAGTACATATCTTTATGCCAGCATAGCATTTTTAAAAAAAACATCTAATGTCACCGAAATAGATAGTGACTTTTGAGACATCCTGTATTTTAGGCGTCGAAATGAAATTACATGAATATAACCGAGTAAGTGGATGAGTGATTTATTTATATCCATCTGAATCATATGAACGTAATGCGGTGGAAGGCATTAAATGATAAAATAGAGCCGGTTATACAGTTATTTAATTTGTAAAAATGAAAATTATGTACAGTATAACAGCAAACAAATTGCAAATTATTCAATTACCATATTTTTTGATGGAAGGTGCAATATATTGTAAAATATGTACATGATTAAGAGTCCAGCTAAAAATATTCATAATTAGAATACAAATATTATTTAATTTGAAACGCCCGTATATTGTAGATAACATAAGTCATTCAAAGTATCATGGCACACTTATAAAAATGATACCGTTGGGAAATAGTCTTCTTTGGTGTTTAGTAATGAATTCTTGGCGGACATCAACATTCACTGACTTTGAATTCATAATGCATCTTCATCAGTGTTAAACTGGAGAGACGCTCCTCTCCCATATTGCTGCGAAAATACATCTTTAGACGCCTGAGGCAAAAAAATAAATGTTCACTTTCCGCGCTTCCAACAGGTTTGGTAGCATCAATTTTTAGTAGGGTCTTTATGTTTAGAAATCGGTCTTCATCACTTCCCAGATATCACTCACACAGGGTAACTAGCTGTTTCTAACCTTGCATCCTACAGACTAAGCCAGTTTTTCAGCTCATTCTCCAAGGATGATGATGATGGAAGGTCATCCTGGCAAAAGAGCAGCCTCTCACATATGCTGTTGACATCCTTGTTGGCAATGAGTACTGATGGTATTAAGTTAAACAAATCGCCACGGGACTTAGCCTACTGTTTACATCAGAGCGAGAGTTCATCTCGGCTTCTGGAAACCAGTTATGAAAATCTTCAACGTTTGTTCTTATTTTCTCTATTGTGGAATCTATCATTTGATATGTATCATACGGACGGATATATATATATATATATATATATCGTATATATATAATGACTGAATTGTTCATCCTGACGAAGGGCACGCTTGTTGCTCCACCCTAGAGCTACAGTTTAACGGAATCCGAGCCACGACCCACCACGAGTAGTCAGAAATTACGAAGTCCCTGCCCGGACTCGATCTCACGACCTCCCGATCAGCAGTTTAGCGTCTTAACCATTAGGTTACCCAGGGTACCCATGTATCTACCAACCAATTTTTGTTATTGTGTGGATGGGTGAACAGCTGGGTTTTGGTGTCAGTCGGCTGTCGTCACCGGAAATCGAACCCGGGGCCGATGGATTCGTAGTCAGCTATGCTAACCACTACACTTTCGAGGCCACTAGAATGCCGAAACAACCTAGGGGGTGACTGGGAGCGGCTGGTGTGTTTCTTAGACCTCCTTTGGTTTTTCCCTTAATGTGTATACTAAATTTCGTGCAGATTACCCTAGCCGTTTAGACCTATATAAACGGAACGTAGAACATAAGACAGACAGACAGACATCATTATTATTATTCATCATCCATCATCATTATTCCATATATATACATATACACACATACACGATGCTTAAAATAAAAAAAATTAAAAGCCCCCGAGTACCTCCGAGACAAATTCCTTCAGATATTCAGTTTTCATTAATATTAATCTTTCACCCGAATTTTGATTTCCATAGAAATTAATGTTTGTTTGATGAGGTTGTTTAATCTCCTTCGCAGCATCTAAGATTATATGACGGAGGGACCTACAGCTTTACGCGGGATCGAACCACTGGTCGCTACATAATTTGGGTGCGGAGGATAGGCCCCCATCCAACTACCCTCCAGACCATTGTCATTTAACTTCGCCTATCAACGGGAAACGGTGTCACGACACTAGCCACGACGTAGCCCGCAATGCATATCATCAAGACAACAAAAACAAGATCAGAATATTTCTCGAAATGTTGTAAACCAATATTATACTCGATTTCGTATTGTGTAGCAAATTTCCAATAGTAGTCTTTATAAATGTTAGGTTAGGTTAGTAAGGTTAGGTTAGTTAGGTTAGGTTAGTTAAGGTTAGGTTTTAGGTTAGGTTTGGCTAAATTAAATTTCATTCAATCTAATTTATCTGATTTTTTCTTTGTGGCGAAACATCAAATGAAAAAGCCTTTGAAATATTGAACATCTAAAAAAAGTAATGTAATTTAACGTATGTTACTAGGATTTAATACACTTAACACTGACCACGTCAGGAGGAGATTGTAAACACCAGTCGACCAGGGAAGTACTCCGGAGGGAGTGGGGCGGGCGTTAGGCAGGAAAGAGGGAGTGCTGGAACTCCCGTTTCTACTGTTATTATCCTCTTTAGCCGATCTTTTTCCGTGTTTCATCTACCCTTGAGTAATCCAGCACGCTCTCATTCACACTTCTCCCTCTATTCTTCACTACACATACGTACATTTTACGCACTGCATAATCTTTTCGAAATTTAAAAAAAAAAATAGTAAAAAAAAAGATAGCGTGAACCTCGGAGACCTTGATTTTGGCTCTCTCCTTCTTATATAGGAGGAGAGGGGTGCATTTTAACGGGCGCTCGCCCTTGGTCCCCTCCTTCCTGCATAATTTTTTTTTCAAAATATGACATGAACATGATTGGTTCTACACTTATACGTAACATATATATTATTTAATAATTATGACACGTTTACGGCCGAATTTGGAGATGACCCTAATGGTATTGAAACATTATTTCACGATTAAATGACTAAAGCTGTTGTATATATTTAAATGTGTGTTTATTTCTACAGAGTAGCTAGAAAGTCTCTTGCAGTGACATTACAGCATATCTCTATGTTGCCCTTGTTTTTCATGCAGATGGACTTTGTGGCCACCCTGTATACAGCTTTCTTCTCAAATGTTTATTTAGGTTTATGCATCGCAAGTCCCTAAATCGGTAAAGTTTTGATGGAGACCAGAGAAAATCAATTTAGCTTTTGAAAGATTCGTGCGCAGTTTCATCTTAATTATTTTTTCGTTCATTTATGATTTTTTCTTGACCTAATTAAGGGGTTCTAAACCTTCGTTCATGGGTTTTGTCTCTTCATTTTATTTCCAGAACTTTCTTCGTATCAATCAGTGCTTAATTAACGGGACTTTTTTAATATGAGCGTAATGTAGTGTACGGGAATTTTCTACTCTTTTTAAGCCTTAATTCAAATTAAGACTTTTTGCTGCCACCATTTTCAACCTTAAGTTTGTCTAATTTTAATTTTTGTTAACGCCATTTTTATACCCTTTTGAAGACGAGGAAACACCGATAAAAATGGTTGATTATAATTTTAAGACTAACACGGAAATGTGAAACTTTGAATAGAAAAACAGAATTTTAGTTAGTTGATAGATCTTAAAAATTGAATAAACGCAGAAAAAACTTGCGTTTCAAGATAGAAACAAACAAACAAACAAAACACGGGGAATTCTAAAATTCACAAGATGTACAGACTGATGTAAGTTTAAGGTTTTTAAACGTATATGTTAAGCATTAGGATCAAAAGAAGATGGAACACGGTTTCGTTTCCTTCACTCGACTTCGGGGTGAATGTTCTCGTCTCACTCTGACTGAATGACGAGAGGGATCTTTTCTTATACTGTAGGTGCTGGATGAGGAAACGATTTCGAGACATTCCAGAATCTTCCGCGACTCGCAATGCCTCACTTCCGTAGTCCCTCTCAAAACGAGAAAATGGTTCTTTTACCTTATGAACCTTATGTTGTTTCGTGTGTTGGTCTCTCTTCACACGGAGGTCAAGCTGGTGGCCCCGCCTCTAGGTCTGGCCTGGTGGAGGAGCGAGTTACTTTTCTTGCGCTCTCCACCGTACATAGCCAGGCACGCCCGCTCATCTGGTACTGTCCGAGCCAGGCATCCAGTCTTTCTTGAAGACTTCAACTTTGACCCCCGTTACGTTTCTGAGGTCCTTAGGAAGCTGGTTGAAAAGTCTTGGCCCCCTGACAACGAAGCTATTTTCCTTCAGGGTTGAGGAGGTCCCTTGTCGTGCTTTAATTTGGGAACACTACACATTCTGCCTTTCCTATTTTCCAGTGTGTTTGAATGGTAATTGGGTTTAGTTTTAGGTTGGTACCAGTTTTTCGATCATTTTCCATATGTAGATTATGATGTACCTCTCTCTTCTTCTTTCCAGTGAGTATACGATTTAGTTTACGTAGTCTTTCCCAGTAGTTGAGTTCTTTGCAGCCATCAATCTTGGCTGTGAAATGCCTTTGCGTTTCTTCTAGTTTATTAGTTTCTTCCTTTTTATATGGGGACGTCAAAACTGAGCAGTATTCAAGTTTTGGTATAATCAGTGTTTTTAGCAGGGGAATCATTACTGTCCTGTCCCTTCTCTTGAACGTTCTTAGAACCTGTCCGGCGACTCTCTCTGCTTTATTTATCGCTATCTGATTTTGTGTTTCGAATTTCGCATCATCTGTCATTATTATCCCGAGATCAATCGCTTTCATGCTTCTCTGAATTTCCTGTCTATCTGGAGCATAATATGCAGTCTGTTTAAGTTCTTCTTTTCTACCATATCTCAAGAGCTGAAATTTCTCGGCGTTGAATGACATGTTGTTGTCTTCTGACCATTTGTATATTTTGTTCGTGTCCCTCTGTATAAATTAATGTAAACTACTATTTTATATAAATAAAAGTAATTTTTAAAATTGTTTGGCTTCTCAGTTTAGGTTTAATTACATCAGCTTATAATCATTGAGGGACTACTTTTTCTGAACAAAATTTGGGAATCATCTTTATACTATTCAAGGTACCAGAAAACAACACTTAAGTTCCCATTCTACTATAAATATTATAAAATTGTTGCCTACTTCGTTTTATCTTGACGTTCACTAGTTTTGTTAAATTGAGGTTTTTCTTAAATTTATAATGATTTGCCCTAGTTTACAAAACTTTTGACTTTCCGGTTTTATTGAAGGCTACATGACACTACACTGACATTTAGTGAATTATTGTCAATTTACTGTAAGGTGGACCTACGTCATTTTAAAGTGATAGTTATGAAGAATACTTTGACCAAATACTTGTTCAACTTGCTATTTACTGATAAGTTTACTGTATAAATAAATATGTACAAATCCACGGCTAATTTCCTATGGATCTTCAACATAAAGAAAATTTGCTTAGGCGGGAAATTTTGTATTCAACAGTAACGTAGGTTCTTTATATCAGTACTAAAAAGAGAACTATTAGATGCTCCAGAAATTGCTGCTGCTGACTGCTGTTTCATAATGCGATACATTAATTGTATCTTGTATTAACAAAGGAAATTTTATTTGTTACAAGATGCAATTTAAATACATCATTTTGCTAAAAATGTAAATGCCAACAAAGGTCTCAAAGTAAATCCAATAATAAAAACACCTTTCTTGAATATCTTTGTTTCTATGTCCCTTGTGGGAACACCTTTAACGGTATTAGAAGTTTTTCATTTTCAGGAAAGCAAAGTCACTATCCGAAATGTCTTTTCCACTAACTTATTCATCGATTCTAGAGCTTCTAATTCTGCTCCTGCAATTTTCTCGTGAAATGTCTCTCTCTCTCTCTTCCATACCTAATTCCATGTTTAGTTTGTGTATCTTTCAGCCTTAATCTTTCAACGCTTTGCAGACTCGGAAAATCTTGGCTCCAGATTCTGAATAACTATTTGAGGAGTGAAGAAATGAATCGAGGTTAATTCCTTGTTTACTTTCCCACGTCTCTGAACAGAAAAGCAAGAACAGTTGATGAATTTCTTATGAAATGATCAAGTAACAGGCCATATATATATATACACACAAATATATATTCTGGCCAAATTATTAGAATGATCAGCCAAAAGTTACTTTTTAATTTTATAGGACAATTTATGTTTTAAGAAAAGAATTAGTAAAAATAAAACGAGTTGTCTTTTAAGAACATTTATCTAATGATGACATTCTAGTTTCAGTACTTTGTTGTTTGTTCTTTAAAAGCT
>JAJOZX010004133.1:192500-255000 GCA_023014485.1 Bathynomus jamesi
GGGCTACGTTGTACTAGGTCCAGTATGCGCTCTTCCACAGCAACGGGCTGTCATGCCTACATGTTCTTGGTTAGTGGAGGAATTGTCCCTGTTTTCCTTAATCTGTGGTGTGTGTCACTAAATATTTGCCTGTTCGGTATTCGGCGGTTCGGAAAACGTCTTCGATATTCCTCAACTGCCGCTTTGCTGTTACCATCACAGAATCCATAAATGAAATTGACATCAGCGTATTCAGCGGGTGTGAACTGTTGATTCATTTTGATTGTTCACCTTAGCGCAATACAGTCTCTCGTACCACAGATCAGAACTAATTGAAAGAAAAAAACTGAGGATTAGTAGTGGTAACTTTGTTAACCGAAACTACCACCAGTGCTGCCATCTATCGAATTACACACAAATAGTGATTTGTTGTTTGCACATGTTGAAACGACGGTAGCTCTGCAGCGGTTGAGTGAAGCACCCTGTGTATATATATATTAGAGCCAAGTGATTTTTGCGGTGGAAACCTTAGTCGAACAAGACTAGTCCGTATGCAAACATTTAATAGTCAACGCTTTCGACATACTCTAATGCCATCATCTTCAGTAATCGCACTAACAATAGACTTGCAAATCCCTCACAATCTCACACACGTTCCCACTCCCATCATTTAGACCACCCAATTAGATCTAATAACTTTTCAATAGACGCAAAATCTAATAAACAAGATTCAACCTTCTTAGAAACAATTCTCATTTTAAAAAATAAACCAGATATAGATCATCATACCCCCATTCCATAACCAGTATCCTTCACTAAAAATTTTCTCTACCAACCAATCAACCAAATTAACGTCCTTTAGCAAATTGTATCCATCTTTCGCATCTCTCATTCTCCTCTGCGTCTGTGGTGAAGTAACTTGTACCCGATTTGTTTCTTTTAAGGTTTTATAGATTTTGATGTTTTGCATTTTAAATGTCCCTAATGGTTCCCTAAATTATTTTAGAATGTTTTTACTTAAATTTACTGTCATCGTCAGGGTAAGCCCCTTTTATGGATTTCTTTTATAATATTTTGTATTTTAATTGTATTACTAAACTTTATAATTTCATGACAGCTTTAATTTTTTATTTTTAGTTTGTGGTATTTGTATTGTCGGTATTTAAAATTGTTTTAAATTCAGATTTGGTGTTTAATTGTATATACTGTATATACAGGGTGTCCATAAGTTTACCCTGAAAACAGTATGCTCTTATGTTTTAATGACGAATCTTTCTTCAGTTTTCTTTTTACAGGTGATCTCGTACACGCATAGAGTTTGTGCTGGTGTGTTTCGTCTACCGCATTCGCCGCTAGGAGCGCTGTAGTAGCTGTTCAGTTAAGATGGCGTCTGTGACAGAGAAGGCATAATGTGTTGTGTGGCTTGCAGAAACAAAATCTCCTGTCAGTGTTCAGCGAAGGTTCAGAACAAAGTATGGAAAGAATCCACCTGATGTGAAGTTAATTAAGTCGTGGATGAAAAAATTCTTGGAAACGTGGAAAAGGGAAAGAGCAGTGGTAGACCATCAGTTTCCGATTGGACGGTGGAAAACATTCAAACTGCTTTCACACGGTCACCAAGGAAATCGGTGAGACAAGCTTCATGCCAACTAAAGATACCGAAGTCTACGGTGCACAAGGTGTTACACAAACGTTTGAAGTTACACGCCTACAAGGTACAAATTGTTCAAGAACTGAAGCCTGATAACCGTCCAAAACGTGAACAATTCGCTATTGACATTTTGAACAGCATTGACACACGCACACAATATATACTGGTCAAAAAAAGAAACGCAATTAGCTTGCATATGGTGTAAAATTTAAGTTGTTAGTGGTATTATCACAGTTTCAAGATTATGGTTAAATGTTTGTTCAAATCTTTTAAAGCCGCTTAGTGCATGTTTTTAAACCTGACTAATCCCGGCTAAGACGCCATTTTGTTACAAACAATAAACAGAGATTAAATTGAATGTATTCTTTATGAAGGCATGCATTTTTTCTTTGACTTCACAGAATACACACTGCCCGTTGAGAAAACCAAACTTTTCCCGCGATTGAGGCATGCCACGACTCTCAGAGGTCAACAGAGGTCGTGCCTTGGGCATGTTGGATGCAGGCATGTCTGCTGTCCAAGTTGCACAACGAATGCATGTGCATCCCAGCACAATCTCTAGGCTTGTTAGACGGTACAATGCCACAGGAAGTGTTCAGGACCTGCCAAGACGTGGGCGACCTCGTGTGACGACCCAACGCCAGGATCGCCACATTGTACTGCAGCACCTGCGTCATCGGCAGCGGAATGCTCGTCAGACAGCCAGAGAGACACCTGGTATCCACAACAACAGAATTAGTGACCAGACCGTCAGAAACCGACTCCGTAATGCAGGACTCCGATCCCGCAGGCCTTACAGAGGTCCTTTTCTCACTGATGCAAGAAGGCAACGACGCCTGCAATGGGCCTATCAGCACCGTGACTGGACACAAAGAATGTGGAACCAAGTCCTTTTTTCTGACGAGTCTCGCTTCAGACTCCAATTCTGATGGCCGTGTCAGGCTATACAGACGACCAGGGGAGCGATACTCAGATGCTGCAGTAGTGGAGCATGACAGATGGGGAAGACCAAGTGTCATGGTTTGGGCAGGAATTGCCTTTGCTTCAAGAACTGAGCTGGTGGTTGTTGATGGCGCTCTGACTGCCCAGCGCTACAGGGATGAGATTCTTCACCCACATGTTCTTCCATTCATGAGGCAACATCCAGAATTGGTGCTCCTGCAACAGGACAATGCCAGACCTCATGCAGCCAGGATAGTGCAGGCGTACCTGCAGGGACAACAGGTGCAGACCTTACCATGGCCAGCCTTCAGCCCAGACATGTCACCGATAGAGCACGCATGGGATGAACTTGAACGGCGAGTTCGCAGACGTCAGCATCAGCCGCAGAACATCAGGGAACTGACCAATGCAATTATTGAAGAGTGGAGGGCCATCCCTGTTGCTTTCCTGCAGAGACTGTTGAGGTCGATGAGGGCCAGACTCCAAGCCTGCATTGTGGCTAGGGGTGGCCATACGCGTTATTGACTGTTTGTTATGTTAAAGAATCATTTACTATATACTGAGTCCTCATGTTTATTAATAAATCTCAAAAATTGCGTTTCTTTTTTTGACCAGTATATATATTATATATACAAATTATACATAGAAGGTTGACAAAAGTAAATGGACACCACGATGCTTGTCCTCAAGAACAAATGACAAAGCTCATCAGTAGAATGATAGAACGTGTGTGAACTTTGCATAATGCAGAGGGGAAACGAACACACCATTACTCCTGACATCATTCACCGTGTGCTTGCTGACTGGGTATCACGTCTGAATTTGTGTATTGAAAACAATGGTGGACATATTGAGCACGTTCTGTAAATAAAAGCTTTTGTTTTGCCTTTTTTTAAATATTTTTCCTATAATGCCGGACTTATGGGACACACACACACACACACACACACACACACACACACACACACACACCACACACTATTGAGCTAAAATGTGTCTGTGTCTGTGTCTGTCTGTCCGCTTTCTTCGGAACTGTGCACAGACTAAACGGCATATCGGAAAATTCTGCAACCATCACCAGCCGATGTGCTCTGTCAAGTTTCCCGGTCGTAGGTCACTCCGCGGCCGAGCACGAGCTATTTAATGTCTATTACAAGTGACTGTAAATACTTCGAAAACGAAAATGACGAGAGCAAAAATACGTAATAAACAGTTTGGTAGTCCCGATAATACGTAAGTACCAGTATACATATACAATATACATATACAATATACATATACAATATACATATACAGCTAGCTCTGACATATACTGTTACCTACTCGGAGGGCGATAGCGAGCTACCGCTTGTATGATCTAAAACGGCATGTTTTTATTAAGCGGCTCAATTGCCATGGGAATGCCTTACTCCTGTGACGTTAATGAAAGATTGAAGTATTCTGTTTGAATTTATTCCACTGCGGAATGGCGCTCAAATAGGATAATATCTTACATTAACAAGCAGCAAATGCCTGAATTTTACATTATTTTTTTAACACGCGCACAATATATATATTATATATACAAATTATACATAGAAGGTTGACAAAAGTAAATGGACACCACGATGCTTGTCCTCAAGAACAAATGACAAAGTTCATCAGTAGAATGATAGAACGTGTGTGAACTTTGCATAATGCAGAGGGGAAACCAACACGATTCTAAATGTATTCATTCAATAAATTTATTACTTATTGACTTCATCAAATAAAAAATATGAGAAAACCGAAGGTGTTCATTTACCGTTGTCAACCCTCTGTGTGTGTGTGTGTGTGTGTGTGTATATATATATATATATATATATATATATATATATATATATATATCAGGGATGGGAAATCGATATGAACTGGAATCGATAAACTGATAAAACTTTTCTTTTTTTAAATTGAAATCAGAAAAAACTGAAATCGAAAAGCTTTTTTTTGCCAAAACTGAATCGAAATTGAAATAAAATACTTAAATCGAAATCGCTATTTTTGATTGTTTCATAAATTAGTTTTTTTTTTTTTAAAGAAGTTTTATTATAAGATATTTTAAATTCAAATTTACTTACACCAGACACAACTTGTCAAAAAAAAAAATAATAATATGGGTACTGAGACGTGATAGAAATGTTTTTGATTTTTGATACACTTCGCCTCATCCCGTACGACTATCTCTGAAGAAAATAAATATTATAAATATAGAAAGGCAACTTGTCAACTTATTTTTTATGACTTATCTTTTTAATATATTCGCCTCCCTCCTGATATAGGTGGATAGATATCACGTGTAAAGAGAAAAAGTCATTCCAAGATGAGAAGTGGATTAACGAAAAAAAAAAAAAAAAAAAAAAAAAAAAAAAAATATCGGACAACTATGTGGCTGAGCATACTGCTTAATTTTTAGGTATCAGTTCATCTGAAGCTTTCATACTGACGAAGAATAACAACTGCGCCTCACAGTATGATACGAAATCAAATCAATAGTAAAAGGATTCATAAGGAACATATAACTCAACGATATAAATATTAACTATTTTGAGTTTACTGAAACTAAGAAAATGTCGATATAAATCATAAACTGAAAGCGAAATCGAAACTGATATTTTGTTTTTGCAAAAAACTTAAATAAAAAATCGAACTGATATATATATATATATATATATATATATTTGTATTGGGGCGTTTACCGCCATTTCCCGCTATACGTTAGCGGATATCATGGCGAGGCGGAATATGAGAAAGAGAAACGGAGACGGGGGAAAGGCACTAGTAGTGGGAGGACAGCGGACGACGGGTGAGAAGTCACCTAAAGCTCAGATAGGATGCGAGATTGGGAGAGGAAGAGGAAAAGACGGTCGTGGGAGTAAGAATGGCGGGTCGTGAGTTACCCTCGGTATAGGTCCTATGTCCTTATCGGGGAACGACCGGTTTCTCCCCCTCGGCATAGGTTTCCAAGGAATTTTCGAAGGGGTCCGGGGCTCAGGAGATCCCCCATCCCCTACGATGTTGGGAGGTGTTATTTCAAGTCACATGATTGACCCAGTGCACTGCGTCGATTAGCTGATCATTCCATTTCTAGGGCTAGGAGTCGAGTCGACGGGGAATCTTCTCCTCCCATGCCATAAGCCTAATGATAGGCTGTACTGGGTTCCCGGAGTCAAGGGGACCCGATAGGTCGTCTTTCGGGGGTACGACAACACGTGAAAACCGTACCTTGCACCACGTCGGTTAGCCTATGATTCCGTGTATTTGTAAGGCACGGATGAGGGGGAAATCTCAAATTAAAACTTCTCCCCCACAGCCATAGGCCTAATGGATAGGCCTCGTATTGAGTTCCCGGAGTCAAGGGATCGCCGATGAGTCTAAGCGTGTACCGGGAACAACCTGGAGAATTTTGCGAATGGAGCTAGAGGCCGCGCAAAGTAGCCTCTGTAGCCGTTCAGCTAATTCTCGGTCCACGTCTCACGGGTACCTATCGAAGTTTGATCGTGGCTGAAAGGACCTATGAAATGGTAGATAGATTTCTTTTTGGTCAGGTGATTGACGACTGCACTGCGGCGATTAGCCGATGATTCCATTTATAGGGCTAGGAGTAGGGGGGAATCTTCTTCCCCCCAGGGCCATAAGCCTATGGATAGGCTGTATTGGGTTCCCGGAGTCAAGGGGACCCGATAAGTCTTTCGGGCGGTACGACAACACGCGAAAACCGTACCTTGCACCACGTCGGTTAGCCTATGATTCCATGAATTTGTAAGGCTAGGAGGAAGCGGGGGGACATCTAATCTTCTCCCCAGAGCCATAGGCCTAATGGATAGGCCTCGTATTGGGTTCCCGGAGTAATGGGATCGCCGATGAGTCTAAGCGTGTACCGGGGAAAACCTGGAGAATTTTGAGAATGGAGCTAGAAGCCGCGCATCGTAGCCTCTGTAGCCGTTCAATTAATTCTCGGTCCACGTCCCCCGGGTACCTATCGAAGTTTGACCGTGGCCGAAAGCACCTATGAAAAGGTAGGGCCGGGGTGATCCTAGCCCGGCAGCAGACCCCTCTATAAACCCCTTCGTTGACTTATAAGTAGCGCGTCATAGGGCCTATGTCTTGGGCCAAAATTTTCCATCAATCGCGCGCCCAATGCCTCGGCTCGTCGGAGCAACTGTCTCCCCGGTGCCTATGGCGACCCATTAGGGCTAGCGATCAGCAATAAGTAGAAGATGGAAGGTCGCAGATTGGGCTCTAAAGGCGCCCAAATCTTGTGAGTTTCAACAGGGAGGTAACATCATGCTAAGGGGTGAGAACGTGAGTTTTAGTCCCTACCCTCTCACGGAATCTACCGGTTGAATTAATTCCCTTAGCAATGTGATGTAGGATGCTGCCTAATCGAAATTCTCACAACTTACCCAATGGGTGTTGTAGACCGTCAAGCGAGAAGAGAGGGCTCTCAGCGAGCATGAGACGCAAACGATCGGGGAGGGGGAAATCAGAAAGGAACGGGAAGGCGCGACGACGTACTGACGACAGGGTGGGGCATTCCACAAGGATGTGAGAGATGGTGAGGGGCGACTGGCAGGAGGCGCAACGAGGAGCCTCCTGCCGGAACATAAGGTAGCCGTGCGTGAGGCGCGTATGGCCGATGCGAAGCCGCGCAAGGACGACCTCTTTGTGTCGGGAGCGGTGGAAAGAGGACGCCCAATATGACAGGCGGGGGCGTATGGACCAGAGTTTATTTCCGGTGGCCTCGTCCCAGGACTGTTGCCATACGCGGTCGTAGAAGGAACGAAAGACCTGCACATAGTCAGAGAAGGGGAGCGGGCGGGGGAGGGGAGGCATCGAGGCGGCGGACCGTGCTGTGCGGTCAGCCGCCTCATTACCGGAAACACCAACATGTGCAGGAACCCAGCAGAAGGTGACCCGGATCCGGTGAACGGTGTGCAGGACATGGTACTCCTGTTGAATAAGGCGTACGAGGGGGTCCGGGGAATCATAGCGCTCGAGCGCTTGAAGGGCGCTCAGCGAGTCCGAGAAAATGGTACAGGAAGACCGCGAGAAACTCGATACCAGACGGAGGGCTTCCAGAAGGGCAAAGAGCTCCGCGGAAAAGATGGAGGCCTGTACCGGCAGGGGGATACCCCGGGAGGTAGGTGACAGCGACGGAGAGAAGACAGCGGCTGCGACACCTGCAGGGGAGCGCGAGCCGTCGGTGTAAACGGGAACGTCGTCCGAGTGTAGGGGAAGATGGGCCAGAAAAGAAGACCGGAGGACGGTAGGAGGAGACTCCTTGCGGAGGCCACGAAGCGCCTGGCAGCGGCAGATAGGGGTGGTCAGCCAGGGGGGCGACAGGTCAAAGGAGAACGGCAGGATAGAGGGTGGGGGGATCCCCAGGGATGAAAAGATCTCGGCCAGAGAGGCAGCGAAATGCCACGTGTCAGGCCGGGGTAGCGCCTGGGAGATCGCGGAGAAGAGTAGGGACATCGGGAGGCGGCAGATGCGAAGGTAACACTTCGCCATGAGAAGGCCCCGGCGAAGGGGCAGGGTGGGGTGCCCGCAGTCCACCTGAAGACTAGCGACAGGGGACGAGCGGAAGGCACCCGACGCCAGGCGAAGGCCTCGGTGGAGAAGAGGATCCAGCATACGGAGTGCCGGAGAGGAGGCGGAGCTGTAGACCACACAGCCGTAGTCGATGCGGGATTGCACCAGGGAGGTGTACAGGCGCAGCAGAGTACGCCTGTCCGCCCCCCAGGTCATGTGGGACAGGTGACTCAAGAGGGAGAGGGTGCGGCGAGATGATTGCCGCAACCGCCTAAGGTGTGGAACCCAACCGAAAAATTCGTCGAAGGTCATACCCAGGAATCGAATGGATGGGACGAGGGGAAGAGGAGTGCCGGCAAGGGTAAGGGCGAAGGTATGCGACAGACGGAGGCGCCGAGGACGGAAAAGCATACTGGAAGACAGGGTGAGAAAGCATAGCCAACCGAGGACGCCCAGCGAACCACCGCGTTGATGGCTAGCTGGAGTCGACGTTCAGCCAAAGACGGGAGGCGGCCAGAGCAATAGATAGCCAGGTCATCGGCATAGAGGGAGCTACGAACGGAAGTAGGCAGGACCGTAGCGACTGTGTTCATCACTAGTGAGAAACACAGGACACTAAGGACACTACCCTGAGGGACACCCTCCTCCAACGGAAAGCGGTCAGAGAGGGTAGAACCGATGCGGACGCGGAAAGAACGGGCGGACAAGAAGTTATAAATAAAGGAGGGGAGAAAGCCTACGAAACCCAGGGAGCGTAAGCAGTCAAAGACCGCGCTCCGCCGGGTAGTATCGTAGGCCTTCTGGAGATCGAAAAAGACGGCGAGTACAAATTGACGCCGGGAGAAAGCCTCCTGCACGTCGTGGCTAAGGAGGAGGAGGAGGGGGTCGGTGGTAGACCGGAAGCGCCGGAAACCAGCCTGGGTAGCAGGGTATTGGTCACTCGCCTCCAGGGTAAGGGACAGCCGCGAGGCGACCATCGCCTCCATAACCTTGCAGGCGCAGCATGTCAGGGAAATGGGGCGATAGTTCGACGGGAGTGAGGGGTCTTTATCGGGCTTCGGGATGGGGACGACGATGGACTCACGCCACCGGTCCGGGAATGAACCCTCCAACCAAATCCGGTTATAGAGGTCCAGTAAAAAGCTGAGAGCAGAGGGGTGGAGGTGCCGTAACAAGTCATAGGGGATATTATCGGGGCCGGGGGCGGAGGAGCGTCGGGGGCGGAGGGCCTCCCGAAGCTCCGTCATGCGGAAGAGGTGATTATAGGGGTCATCCCTATGAGGTGGAAAATCCGGTGGGTCGCGGCGGGAGTGGGGGGAATCGGAACTGGAGATGGCTGCGAAGTGCGCCGCGAGTGCGTTCGCGACGGCCTCCGGATCGGATACGAACTCGTCGTCCCCGACCCGAAGCACCGGGGGTCGAGGGGGGACACGGGTCCCCTCAAAACTACGCACCTTGCGCCAAACAGTCGAGGGGGCAGTCGAGGAGGAGATCCCGGACACGTAACTCCGCCAGGAGGTACGCCGGGCTAGTTTCAGGACCCGACGGGCCACTGCCTTCAGGCGCTGAAACGCTATCTTGTGCTCCAGCTGGCGGGTCCGGTAGAAGCGGCGGCCGGCACGGCGCCGCTCCTGAACGGCATGGGAGCACTCTGGGGTCCACCATGGGACGCTTCGCGGCCTGGGGAGCCAGAGGTACGGGGGATGCAACTGGCGGCAGCCGAGAGGATCTTACTCTCGAGGAAGGCGAGGGCCTCACTAACGGAGGGAAAGGCAGGAATTGATGGCGAGATCGCCGTGCCCTCGCGTATGAGGCCCAGTCTGCTCGGGCGAACAGCCAGCGCGGGCGGACAGAGGTGGGGGGGAGGAGACGGGTCGGGGTAAGACACTGGGAAATGGTCACTGCCGGAAGAATCCGGCAGGACCTCCCAGGTGAACTCCGTCACGATATCGAGGGAAACCAGGGAAAGGTCGATACAGGTGAAACTATCGTGGGCCGAGTGAAGGCAGGTTGGGGAGCCATCGTTCAGAAAGGTGAACTCGAGCTCGTCCATAAGGGAGAGAAGGGTCCCGGAGAGAAAGGTGGAGCAAACGTCCCCCCAGGCCGGGTCCCGACTGTTGAAGTCCCAGAGAATCAGGAAAGGGCGGGGAAGCTGAAGAATTAGGTCACGGAGAGAATCGGGTGGAGGGCGTACGTTAGGGGAGAGGTAAAGAGAGCAGACCGTGAGCTGGCGCCCCAAAGAAAGGCGCACGGCCACAGCTTGCAGGACTGTACGGAGCGGGAGGGGGCGAAAAGGGACGGAGCGGTGCACGAAGACCGCGGAGCCCCCCCTACCCGCCCCGCCCCATCGAGAGGCGGGGAAGGGAGCCCGCAGTAGCCGGACACTCGAGGGAGGGAACGGGATCCAAGAATCGTCTCCTGAAGGCAGAAACACGCCGGACGCCTGGAGGCCAGGAGAGAGGAGAGACTCTCGAGGCCTACCAGGAGCCCGCGGATGTTCCACTGCAGGAGCGAGGTATAGGGAGGGGTAGGAAAGTCAGCGAAAAGGATGGTTATGGGGTGGGTGGGCCGATCGGGCGGCCCGAGATTAAAAAGGGGACTGGAAAGCCCCGGGGTCCAACGGGGGACGCCGAACGAGGGCGAAGGCGAGGGTCACCCCGACGAGGGGGCGATGTGGAACCAGACGCCGGCAAGTCCTCCAGAAGAGGAGTCTCCCGGACGTCCGGGGGAGAGCGATGCAGAAAAGGGGATGTGAGGGGTACCCAGAAGGCCCCTCCCTTCACCGGAGGTGCAGGGGAGGCAGGACTACGAGAGGGAGTGGAAAATAATACCTCACCCGGAAGCATAGGCAGGTCGAGGAGAGAGATGGGGCGGGTCGAGCGCGGGGGCGTGCACGTCCCACCCACGCCGACCAGGCGGGCGAGTTCCCCCTCCAGTGGGTCCATCGACCGGGCCGGAGATGGGTGAATCTCAGCCCCCACCACGAGGGGCGGTAGGGCGAAGGGGGCGTTTATGTTTGGGAGAGGAAGGTGATGCGAGGCCTATGGCCTCGAACCTTTCGTGGTCACTACTGGCGCGGCGCTTGCGGCCCTTACCCCTCCGTCGTGCGGCCCGCATGGGTGACGGCGGGTCACAGTCCGGAATGGGGGTGGCTGAAGGCGCCGGTGGAGAGGGCGTAGAAGGGGCAGGGGGGGGTTGCCGACGAAGCATCGGCGATCGCGGAGGGAACACGTGGGGACGCGCTGGTAGTACGGGGAGCCGCGGTGGGAGTCCGCTGGGCGGCAGAGGATGGACAGGGAGTAGCGGACACGGTGGGTGGAGGCACGATGGGAACCGCCGGTGAGGACGGGGTCTGGGCCGGCGGCGGCCGGGAACGGAGAGCCTCGGCATACGAGGCACCACGCCGGGCCTCGTGGCCACGCAACCGGTCCCGCGCCTCCCGAGCGCTGAGAAACTCTGATGAACAGAGGGCCCGAACCTCCCTCTCAAAGAGGAAGGACGGGCAAGAGCGGGATGAAGCAGGGTGTGGTCCATGGCAGTTGGTGCAGGAAGGCAGAGCAGTACAGGGCAAAGGGTGGGGAGGGCCGCCGCAGCGGACACACAACGGGGCTGGCTGACGGCAGGAACTGCTCACGTGGCCAAACCTATGG
The DNA here is from genome assembly GCA_023014485.1 of Bathynomus jamesi. Taxonomy (NCBI): domain Eukaryota; kingdom Metazoa; phylum Arthropoda; class Malacostraca; order Isopoda; family Cirolanidae; genus Bathynomus; species Bathynomus jamesi. The sequence goes on from JAJOZX010004133.1 coordinate 204,273, forward strand.
CACTGAAAACAGCGCGTAGGATCTGGCACGTATGATCGAACCGAGAATTTGCACGCTCGTCTCTCACCAAAGCCCCAGAATACCGAAACGGGGGGCACCAGTGAGTCGAACGTGAGGAGCACGCGAGAAGGGGCGGATGGGGATCGCGATTTGTCGGGAAAGCGATATACTCTCACAACACCCTGGGAGGCGAGGTCAGTCTGGAGGTCTTCCACCGGGATAGGTAGAAGACGAGCGGCGTAGATTGTGCCCTGGCACTGATTGAGACGGGGGTGGGGGGACACCGTGATCCCGCAGCCCAGGACATTGGGGATAGCGAGCAGAGAGGAGGTTTCGGCAGAGGAACGCGACCTTATCAGAATGGAGTTATCCCTCTGAGGCCGAAGGTCGAAACGAGCCGTCCCCGTCACCCCATGGATCGCTCGAAAGAGGCGTTCGTGGTTAGTGGGGAGGGGCTTGGAGGAGGAGGGGCGGAGGACGAGGAACTTGTCCACCGTCCTAAGGCCGAGCGAAGCCGTCGGGCCAAACACCACCGGTACTTCGAGGGGACGGGAAGACGAAAAAGGCGGACGGCGACGTCGGGTCCCACGTCCCCCAGGGGCCGAGGAGGCCGGGGGCGATGAGGCCCGACCAGAGTGGGAGGTGACCGGGGCCGCAGGCTTCCCATCTGAGGGCAAGAAAGCAGGTGGGTCCCTATCGGGACGTGGAATATGGGGGGATCCAGGGGTCGGGGGGTCCACTGCAGATCCATCCGCCGCTGGCGGGGGTCGGGCAGCGGCGCCACTAGCCTGGGGAAGAGAGGGAGAGGAGGCGTCGGCCAGAAGAGCAAACGTGGTGGGCGAGGGCTGCCGACTGCCCTTACCAGACCCAGGGTCCAAAGAGGTAGTCAGAGGGAGGTCAGGTTCACAAGCCGGGTCGTCAACAAGGTCCATTAGATTTGTAAATGTTTCCATAAAAAATGTTATTTTTGTTTCGCGCCCGGGGCCGCGGGGAACCGATTACCCTGGGCCCAAGGGGACCAAGCGCATGCCGGCGGGGGATGGGTGCCTCGTCCCATGTAGGTACCCCCGTTTCAAAAGGGGCCCTTGCAGCGTCGAAAGTTCTCCCCCTCCGGCAGCAAAGACCAAGGCCCCCCAGGGTCCCAGGCCCGGGCACACCTACCAGCCAACTAGTCTGGCCCCAGCCATGGGGGCGAGACCCCCAGCGACCAGCCCCGGCAGTCCACGAGGCGCGCGAAGTGTCGGACCGAGAAGGCAGAAGAAACAGAGGGGGCAAGGAAGAGGGGAAAGAGGGGAAGACAGGAAAGAGGGGGCTGTAGGATAGCAGGGTATGCTAAAAGTCTACTTCGCAACCGGGCGGGGGACCCGGCAGGGCCCCCAGCCGCGGCTGACCCCCCTCGCCACATGGAGGCAGGAGCCCGCGGGCGATCCACCCCAGAAAGACCGCCCGCGGGGAGGGGGATAGATATATATATATATAAGCAAGCAAAACAGAAAATAGAGAAATTGAGCTACTAATAAGTCATTCTTCTTCCGCAGCTTATTATCCCATCTTTACATGGGGTCGCTGTTTTTGGTTCGTCTTCTCCACTCTCCTCTGTCGTATACCACGTCCTCTTCCAAGTCCTTCTCCCTGATGTCCGCCACCACACAGTCCCTCCATCTCGTCTTCGGTCTTCCTCCTCTTCTCCGTCCCGGCAACTCCATCTCCAGCACTCTGCGCCCCACATACTACTACTCTTCTCCTGACGTGTCCATACCACCTCAGCCTGGCCTCCTGCACCTTCTTAGATGCTTCCGCCACCTTCACTGTTCCTCTTATATGCTCATTTCTGACCCTATCCCTCCTCGTCACTCCACACATCCATCTCAACATCTTCATTTCAGCCTCATCGATTTTTCTTTCATTGCTCTTCTTCATTGGCACAGTCTCCATTCCATACAACATTGCCGGCCTCACCACTGTTTTTGAATACCTTTCCCTTCAGTTTCACTGGGACCCTCTTATCACAGAGCACCCATGATACGTGTCTCCAGTTCTTCCACCCCGACTGTATTCTACAGTTTATCTCTCTCTCTCTGCTCCCCCCTCTGCATCCACTGTTGACCCCAAGTATTTAAAATACTCCACCGTCTTAACACGCTCTCCACTCAATGTCACTTCCCCTCCTCGGTCCTACTAATAAACCATTATGAACCATTTTTCTTTGCTTTGAAAGTGACTCAGAGTAACAACGTTTTTTTTTTAGTACTTATTCAACGTATGTATAATTGTATATCTATACTTTATTATTCTTTATATTCTTCAAACGAAATTCAGTCTTTCGTCCCGAATGGCCTGAAATTGAGGAAGCTTCGGGTCACCGTAGAATTAAGGTGACGGAAGCTCTGTATTTGAGCTGAAGCTGGGTTATTTGGAACTGAGCGAGGGTTCCTATATAATAGAGCCGGAGAAGAGATATTGGATCTTAATGACAGTAGACACAGGGAAAGAGAAGTACGCTCAAACCCCCGCCTGGTACGCGGAGATAAAACTTTACGAAAGTAAAAACGTGACTTTGAATCGTATCCTTTGGAATAATGAAGAGTAAATTTGTCAAGATTTCCCTTTTTATAATGGATGGATAGAAATTATAATCCTATTACTACATACTACAATCCTCTTATAATTTTTATTATTAATTTTCATAAATGTTCCGAATCACCATTTTAATCATGAAATTTATCTGAGTTTATTGTTTAACTTTTGAAATTAGTTTGTCGTGTTTTTTATCTCCAAGAAAAGTTTCCTTTAAAAAAAAAAAGAAAAACTTTTATACGATTTGTTTTTGGTGAAACCAATGGCAAGCCATAAATTTTGAAATAATTTGTTTGATACACGCTTTGATTTGTGATAATTGCATTGTAATCGTAGATATTTGTAACTGAAACTGTTCCAATTTGGTATTTAAATCAATCTTTATTAATAGATAAAATTCTGTCTGTTTGAATTATGTTATAAGTGATTAGATACAAACGTCGGAGCTTACCTTTTATTTAATCAGTGTAGTATGTTCAGCTGCTTTTAAATGATTGAAGAAGGGAAATGTTTAAAAAGATCCGCTCTAATTACTCGTGTGTTAGCGTTTTGGTTCAAATTCCTGCATATGTGATTAATAACGGTGAAATTTTAAAATATTTTGGTAGCTTTATTTATGCAAGTGTAAAATCTGTTTGATAACTGCGTTAATTATTATTGTATATATATATATATATATATATATATATAAATAATATGTATTATCTATTTCTAAAGAGCTCTATATTTATATCTCTTGCAAAAGGTCTGCGTATGTTTTAAACTATTATTGTATATTAATTCTTGATGGTCAGTAATATAAATTAAAAACGACTTCCGTTTTAGGGCGATATAAACCAACAACGTTAATTTTATTGGTTCCCACACTAAATAACGTGTCTACATTTTTCAAGTACGCAATTATTATTCTTTACGTGCGATATCGTTCTTTACAAAGATGGAAACCGATGTCTTCCCCATTTTTTATTAAATGCGCAAAAAAGCTCTACTTTTATCGGGTGAAGATCTTTGTTTGTATTGTTAAGACAGCTTATTCGGATCACCTGAAGATCAGGGCCCTCACTCAGCCTTCTTTAGTTAGCTTTATAAGGCTAACTAACGAAAATATCACAACCTAACCTAACCAATCGTCAAGGGCGTACAGTTGACCTAACGATTGGTTAGGTTATGTCGTGATATTTTCGTTAGTTAGCCTTATAAGGTTAACTAAAGAAGGCTGGGGGCCCTGATCATCAGATGATCCGCATTTTCTAATAATAATCAGGAAGGGGAACTAAATTTTAATTAAATTTAGAACATCTTTACCAGCGAATGAAAAATTTTCCACAAACTCTTTTTGCCCTTCACTAGTCACGTGGGGTCAATATGACCCAACGCAATGTAAGAAACAATGTTTTATCTTTCCACACGACTAATGAAGGGTTAATATTCCTAACCTGACTCTAAATTTATTTTCCAACGCATTGAAGTTGGTTTATATCATCCAGAAACTAATTTAATTTATCAGTATTATTATTATACTTCGAGACTCGTCTCGCTGGAAACTGATAAGCGCTTTCGTGCTTACGAGATATCGTGGATGGAAATTAATATTTAGGAATATGTTGTAGCAGACATGGGGCTGAGGCCTGGCCTTGGCCTCGGCCTCGGCCTCGAGGCCAGCTGAAAAGTGGAAAGGCCTCCTGACTTTCGTTAGGCCTTTGGGAATCGTGATTTGTTTTGTTCTGTAATTTTCAACCCCCGGTAGCGTTGGGGGTGGAGATTTTTCAGATGGGCGCGCTCGGGGTGGATATTCTTCAGGTGAGGACCATAACCTGACAGATGACCGTATGTGGCGGCATACTTTGATAAATTTTATTCAGACAGGTGACTAGTCAGACGGCAGTGTCTGATAAATACTATTCAGTTAGGTGACCAACGGAGTAGTGACAGGTCACTGTGACGTTAGTTACATAAATATTATATATGTCGCAGTTTATAAATAGTATTCAGTCAGTCAGCAGTAGACCAATTGACTTAATGTAGCAAAACTAGTGTGGGAAAGCAATCTATCAGTTGGTCATCAGTTGAACCGAGCTCATATAATGTGTGTGTGTTATTTATGTGTATAAGCTATTGTACTGTATCTATTTCTATAACAAAAAATAGGTCAAACTAGAGAAGAATACCACCTGGTATACTGATAACTAGCTACTAGCGTCGATAATTGTTTTTCGCCCGTCGTAAATTGTAACATAGAAACTGCTAAATAATATAATTTGAAATGAATATATATCGGATGCAAACAATAATTTTGCTAATATCGGCATTATAACCGAGGTGTAAATTGTTATATTGTTCGAAATAGTTTTTTCTGTCTTTTTCATTTCTTTAATAATATAAATTATTTTTATGTAGAAAGGAGGGGGCTAAGGGCGAGCGCCCGCAAAAGTGACCCCTCCACAGAAGATGAAGAGAGCCAAAAACAAGGTCTCCAAGGCTTAATGATGCCTCACATATAACTTTCAAAATGTCTAATAATGGATAATATCAGATGCAAATATACTCTTGAATCAAATTACATATATAACATGTTGAAATATCAGGTGCAAATATTTTCTTCTTATCGTTATTATATTATTATCGTGTATATATAATTATATAGTAATGGCATGATATAAACTTCATACCTATAGGCCTACCGTACATCAGAAACATCTTTCACATACAGTACAAGCTACAATTACATTAATGATCTTTGGTAGACTTTAAAACCACAATTTCTTATTGTCAAGATAATAAAAATGCAAAACTTTAAAAAAATAAGGCATCTCCAAATGCGGCTCTGTTTGCCATATTATCATAAATACTTGAAATATTGCGGGTACATTAAAATGAGAACTGCATGAAATGAGAAATAAAGTTATTGGGCTAATGCATGGTGCCCAGGAAATCTTGTTCTGGCAACTGTATCTGACTGTGTGACCCGGCATGTGTAAACACACAGCGTGTCGGTGTTGTGGTGTTGCCGCATGTGATAGATGAGCGTGCTTAATGCTTAACCCTTTTGCGTCAGTAGCCAATTTTAAATGTGCGACCCCATGTAGTCTAGTCTAGCATTGCCTTATTGACATACAAACTAAACAACTGCGCTGTGCATTCTTACAGTAAAACAGACAGTGAGAGAAATAGATGTTAAACTTGGACGTACGGTGTACGTCCTCAAGCTCTTGACTGGGGACGTACCGCGTACGTCCTCGGCGCGAAAGGGTTAATAATTCCCTTTTATTAGGTAAGTGAAGTGAGCTATGTCTTTGTTTATTAATTTTGAGTAGAATCTTGCTTTCCTTCATGGATTTCAAAAAAGGAAGAGATACAGGGGCTAGTGTGAGGCTACAGTAGGTTACCTTTGGAAGAGCTTTAGGCCAAGGTTAGGTTAGATTGTTGAGCTTTCCCAAAGCATGGAGGAGCTTATTCGTAAAAGATTTCGAAGTGAGTATCTGCACCCAGAGGTGCAAATACCGCATTCGTTATTTGCATCCGAATATCAGACCTTCGGGTGCAAATACCTTCAGCCTAACAATCTTAAGGCCTCGGCCTCGCCCCTGAGGCCAGGCCTCGTCCCCATGCCTGTGTTATAGATGAAAAATTAAAATATTTAGTTGAGAGAGAGAGAGAGAGAGTTACAAGGAGTTACAAGGAAAAGAAGTACCTCAAAAGGCCTTGCGGCCCATACCGAGGAGGTACCAATGGCAACGGGTGCCAGGGAAAATTTTGTCTTTCAAACTATGCTAGCAGTAGTAGAAAACTGGATAGAAAAGTAGAAGGCTCTCTCCCCACCCTCCGCTCCCTCCCTGCCAGAGGCAGGTACGGAAAAAGGTTGAAGAAAATACCTTGACCCTGGAAAAGTAGCCAAGGAAATTTTACAGGAAAGTGGAGAATATATAAATAGCTCTATATTTAGCTTGCTCACAGAGACACCGAGCAAGCGAACTCCTGCAGAGTTTTCTGAGGTTTTAATCTTAAACTATGAGTGTGTTCTGTACTTTGTCTAGCCTATTTTTAAACAGATTTACACTTTGACTGGAAACATCCTCTGAGGGAAGTTGGTTCCAGATATCAACTATTTTACAGGAAAAGAAATTTCCGCAGACTGAGGTCCTAAATGTCTTTACACACTCAAATAGTGTGCAAGATTTCGTCTAACCTTTTCTTGAACTGATCCACAGAGGAACTGTTCACAACTTCCGAAGGTAACCTGTTCCATGTGTCACAGATCTTATACGTAACGTAATTCCCACACACACTAGTCCTAAACCGTTTCAAATCCAACTTCCAACCATTGTTGCGAGTTGGGTTATCATTTAAACTAAACATACTTCTAAAATCGACATCGTTGAACCCTCGTAAGAGCTTGAAAACCTCGATCAGTTGACCGCGCAGCCTCCGAGTTTCAAGCGAAAACAAGTTCAGGGCGCGTAACCGTCGATTGTAGCCCATATGCCTAACGGAAGGGATCAACTTTGTGGCCCTCGCCTGCACTCGCTCCAGCCTCTCAATATCTTTCCTGAGGGTGGGCGACCAGAACTGCACAGCATACTCCAGGTACGGCCGAACAAGGGAATTGTACAGTGAGAGCACAATCTCCTTGTTCCGAAACTGAAATTGCCTCCTGATATAACCCAATAGTTTCTGGGCTTTCTTTTCCATCTCTACACACTGTTTCGTAAACTTAAGGTCGCTGCTAATTAGCACACCCAAGTCCTTTTCTAAATCAGTCACCTCGATATTACTGCCCAACATCGAGTAGTCCGACTTGGATTGGCGTAGCCAATGTGCATCACTTTGCATTTACCCAAGTTAAACGGCATTTGCCATTTTTCGGACCACTCTCCTATCCTACCTAGGTCCGCACGCAGTTCCTCGATCGCTTCGGGCGTCCCAACATTGGCCCCAAGCTTGGTGTCATCAGCGAATTTGGCGATCCGACTGACGATGCCACCGTCGATATCATTTATGTAAATGGTAAACAACAGTGGCCCCAAAACGGAACCCTGAGGAACCCCACTAGTGACCGAGGCCCAACCCGAACTAGCCCCTTTAATTACCACCCTCTGCCGCCTATTCCTTAGCCAGTTTTCAATCCACCTACCTATTTCCCCACCGATACCCAGCGCGCGCACTTTCGCCATTAGCCGGCGGTGAGGTACCTTATCAAAGGCTTTCTGAAAGTCGAGATAAAGTATATCAATCGCCCTACTCTTATCGTACTCAACATGACGTGGAAAAACTCGAGCAAGTTGGTGAGACACGACCTATGCCGTCTAAACCCATGTTGGGAGTCCCCAAGCAGCTTGTAGGAATCCAAATGGTCAACGATTCTATCAGCTATTATCCTTTCTAATAATTTACCTACAACTGAAGTGAGACTAATAGGACGATAGTTCCCTGGACTTTCGTGATCCCCTTTCTTAAAGATAGGGGTCACGTTGGCCTCTCTCCAGTCACCAGGCACCTGGCCCATCCCCAACGATTTGTTGAAGACTGTAGCCAGGTGGGGAGCCACCTGGTCGCGCACTTCTCGCAAAACACTGGGGAGAAACTGGTCTGGCCCAGGAGCCTTAAACGCGCTCAGTTTGTCTATTCTATGAGCAACGACTGTCGCGGTACATCTAACACTATCCAGGTCAGCACCTTCGTGCCTCACAGCTGGCTCGGGGATGACGCGGGTATCCTCCCTGGTGAACACTCCCGCAAAGTACTCATTATGCACCTTAGCGATGTCCGCGTCGGAGGTCCGCAGAACGCCGCTTCCGTCCTTTAAAGGACCTATCATGCTTCTAATAGGCTTTCTACTATTAACATAACTGAAGAACTCCTTAGGGTTCCTCTTGCAGAGGCTTGCCACCCGTAGTTCTTCGTTACGTTTCGCTAGCCTAACCTTCGCCTTCACTTCCCTACACAGGCGGACATACGCTTCAGTGTTCTCGTGGGAACGATTGGCCTTCGCCCTCCATGTCCCAAAGCTGGATCCTGTCTGCTTTGCAGATAGCTGGTGAGGGAAGCTATATTTATGGGACCTCTTTGCGAGTGACCCGTTGCCCGCGTCGGGCTAGCATCATGAAAAAGAAAAACTATGGTATTTGTCATTTACCATTACTTATTCGGACTATAGTGGATTTAATTATCCCCAGAAGAGTTCCTTGTTCCATGCACTGTCTGTGTGTATCATATATATATATATATATATATATATATATATATATATAAAATATAGGTTTGCTAGTACCGCGTGAGGTTATGGACGTGTTTCTCCCTCTCTCCCTCTTAACATCCAAATAAGAAGGGAATAAACTTCTCGGCGGTTTATTCTGATTACACCCGAAACCCGAAAGCGTATAAAGTATCAGTGAATCCGTGTATATAAATTATAAAATGAAATTCATTAAATTTCCGAAAGTGCAACACAGTTTACATAAATTATCACCAGTTTAATGTATATATTTAAATCGTAATACGGTTGGCATTCGAGAAAAGTTTGAAACAAAGCAGGAAAAAAGGTCATAAAACGCAAGTAGTATAGCCGAAAAAGGGGAGAGTGCAAGAATGTTGCAAGTGATTACGTAATGTTGCAAATGGGGGTTGTTGCAAAGGGGGGTGGGGGTGTTGCAAAAAAAGTAAAAGGGGAAAAAAAGAGTACTGGCCTTTGTTGCCAACCGGGGTTGCAAGGGGCATGCAACTTGGAGGCGGAGTTCTCCCCCAAGCTTTTCCCCCAAAGGGCCAGAAAGGAGGAGAGGTGTTCACCTGGCAGGAGCCACGTGCATATTAAGACTTCAGCCGAGTAGGCGTTGTTTTATAGGCTCCTAATCAGCCAGTTGGCAGAGAGAGAGAGAGAGAGAGAGAGAGAGATGCCTTGCCTTTGACTGCAAGGCATGCAACTTGGAGGCGGAGTTCTCCCCCAAGTTATTTTCGTTTACTTAACCTAAGAGGCCTCTAAGGGGTTTTCCCAAAGGGCCAGAAAGAGAAGGACCAGAGGTCCTTGCTCGGCTGGGAGCCGAGCTTGAATGACTCCGTCAGTCGTCTCTCGGTCTTTTATAAACCTCTATTCTGGCTGAGTTGCCAGATAGCGCCATGTATTCAGTTGCTGAGTTGCCAGATCACGCCGTGTATTCAGTTGCTGAGTTGCAGATCGCACCATGTATTCCAGATAACAAACACCATATATTAATCATCCATTTAAATAGTGTACCACAATATATATTTATATGACTGTAGATGAATCCAATTAAATTCTGTTTATTAAATAAATAATTTTTACACTTAATTTTTATAGATATATAGATGTATATAGTGTTTTACAATAGATGTATATAGTGTTTAACGATTAGAAACAAATATAACATTAACTCGAACTTCGTTAAACTTGAACTTGAAGTTAAAGTTAAACTTTTCGGAGACGAAACAAATAACATAGTTAGCCTACACATAATTCAACCAACCATAGAAAACAGAATTATAGAAAAACAATTAGGTTTTTATGGGTAACTAGTTTATCTTGACGTAAGTTTACTATAATTATATATATATACATACATTCTTTTAAACATCTTATGATAGGTATATGTAAATATATATATATATATATTATCTATTTTTTCATATAACATTTAATTTTATTTTAGTGTTTATTTATGCAGTGTTTAGTTAGCCTCTTCATTTAAACTATAACATTTATAGTGCTGCAGTTAAACCACCCTTAAAATGGCAGTGTGTGCCGAATTGGAAAGGTTTTCACACCGCCTTAGACCCACAGTTTAACGGAAACAATGCTTTTTTAAAAATATAATTAGGCTATATTTATAATTTCTTTATTATAAAATAAGAACAATTGAAATTATGTTAACACAAGAATTTGTGAAAACATTCTAATAACTTGTAAGTAAAAATATAATATAAGGGACTACCATAGAAATGTAAGTGTATAATTTATTCACAAGAAACACGATTTTATATATATATGTTACTCGTCCGGACCCGTTATAGTGGCTTGGTACACATCATAGCTCCACCCAGCTACACCGGCAGCCAATCACTACGAACATCTGGTCTTTTGGGGCGGAGCTTGGCGATTGTGCATATAAAAGGGGATATTTTTCAGTTGGGAGTAACAGTAGCTATTTTCGCGTCAGTGAATAATCATTCCCTCCACCATGGACCTGTACGTCTCCCCAGATTTGTATGAAGAAAGTGATACTGCAGCATTAACGGCAATTAGTCTTTAACGCTATTGACCGTGATGAATTATTTCCAACGTAAACCGTTGAAGATATTTGCAGTGACGCTCCTTACAATCCGACGCAAGGGACTACCATAGAAATGTAAGTGTCTATAATTCGATTTATATATATGGATGGGCTGTAGTATCTCGTCAAATAGATACTCACCAAAATTTTTTTATGGCAATCAGTTATTTTGTTTTACTTCTTATCCCCATTATGCTAAAATCGAAATTTTTTATGGTAATCAGTTATTCCTCTTAAATGAACCAAAGATATCTTCACATCAAAGCTGGGCACTTGCGGTTTTTTTTGCGGTACTGCGGTACTACCGCACTACCAAACCGGTACCGCATAACGCAGTACCGCAAAGGATCGCTGAAAGTACAGCAGTACCGCTACCGCATTCAAATTTCCCGCGGTACTTTCCGCGGTACCGACAAACACGGTAGTACCGCAGTACCGCAAAAAAAACGCAAGTGCCCAGCTTTGCTTCACATAATGGGGATCTGTCTGTATACTCTGTATATGTTTTAAAAGAATGAACATTATTCCTTTAAGGTCCGATGAGGATTTGACGTGTTATACAATCTTTTGAAGAATCTCGTGTCATGAATACGGAGGATATACTGATCAGTCAGCAATGTCACCGAAATAATGTAAGTGTTTTTCGATCTTTTTGGGGTAAGAAGACAATATATTTCATAAATTTATTAAATGAAAGAAATCAGTACAATAACCAACTACAGAATATATCGTTACAATATACGAACAAAAACATTATACTATACAACGAGTACGTACAATGGAAAACGGATTTTTATCTGTCTGCATACCATTTCATCGTTTCGGCGAGTGTGACACGGATCAAATAAATTTAAAAAATTTATAAATTCTTTATCACATGACATATGCGTGAGAAATGAGACGCAGTACATTCCGCAAACATTACTAAAATATCCTTGTATACGAAATGGGTTCCATACAACTTCGGGAATATGAAACTGAGCGAGAAATTTTACAATAATAGGGTCACTCCAGGGTTGAGTACCGAGTGAATCAAAATAGTACAGGCGCTGTCTATTTTTAAAATAGACAGCGATCCAGTGAATCCCTTCATTACCGATGACATCCGTGTTCACAATAAGACCCGCATTCTCGCGTACTTGGCAAACTCAATGTTTCATTCTTCGCAAACACACCGATAAATTTGGAACGTGTGACTCGTTCCATTACTTTCTGAAGTGTATTAGCATCCATTTTAAAAGTCAGTGATAACGCTCCTAAATCTATCTACTTCTATTAGGGCTTGCGATTCGAGATATACTAGTACACTAATAGGAGCGTCTATAGGCTTGGCGAATTCCAGCCGCACTGAGATGTTTCCGCTCTGCTGTGGGGTTAAATGGGTATTTACGCTAGCAGATAAGTCAGGTGTAATGTCAAACGGGTAAAGGTTAAATTGATCAATGAATTCTTCCTGCGTTACCCCATTACCAAGCTCATCACAATCACCTGCAATATGGGTCAGATTACTATTGGCTCTGGCACAAAGAGGTAACACAGCGTCTGATGAATAGTCCGTACCATTGTTCCACCCAAAGCAGTGCCATTAACGTATAGAGTTATATTTTTAAGTCTGAAATTCTCGAATTTAAAGGCACTCTTTTTTATTTTCCATTCACCGAAGCATGGTCCTGCATGCCGATTAATATCCTTTTAGGAAGATTTCCCAGGGCAATGTTTTCTATCTGCTTCGATGCCAACCCTGCAGGAACCGTATATAGTTTGATTTGCACTCTGTTAATAGGATATTTCACTGTAGCGTTTAGTAAATTTTTCTCAATTTCTAGTTGTTTTGGTGAACTTAATTTCACTCGCCGTACGCGGAGGTATGTGTCCATAATGTGAACCACAACGGGCTTTGCACCCTCTTCTTGATCAGCAGCCAGATTTAAGCAGATCTCAGGACTCGTGCGGGTGAGCTTTATTTTCATATCCACCCCGTTGACAAGCAAATTCTCTGGAAGTGAATCTGTGTGCAACCGTCCAAAACACTCGTATATTTTCTTTCTAGAATTTTTAAATTTGTCCTTTATACTATTTTCATCTTTAGTTTGATAATATCCCTCGGCACTTAAAAAGGTAGCTTCGCTTCTTTGGAAAAGTTGAGGACATTTTCCAGATAGGCTCGTAGATGATAGTACCCCGTGCCTGCCGATATGTTGGTCTGATTTAAATATACGTCACACTGGTTGAATATGGAGTGCAGAAAGTTTGTTTCAGGGTATACAGCATATTTGTCATCGCAGACCGTTCCATCAGAATAGGCTATACGTAGCTTAGCGTACATGTGCATACAGCTTCGATCAAAAAAGTAAGGACCTGAGCTGGGTATCACGAATTCTATAGGTGCACTCGGGGAACTATTGTGTTTAAAGGGTTAATTGTAATAAAGTCACTGTGCTCAATAGAAACTTGGGTTGGAGGTAGCTCAAAAGGGACGGCTCCGATTTACAGCATTGTGAACTACATGGGTGGATGAAGCGTGCCATGGCGAAATAGTGACTCCTCTCTCGACAAGTGGTAAACAAACTATGATTCATGAGATCAATGTCCTTAGCTTATATCAGTAAAAAAGTGGTCAACCATAGGTTTCATTCGCTTACAGCACTTCTTTTTTGATAGCCTTTTACGTTTAATACCACGTGACCCTTCTTCCGGGCAGCCCGCTTCTCCCGCCACCACGCATTTTTCTTTTGCATCTTTGATGATTTCGTCCCGTGTACGCTTTAATGTTTCTTTAGAGCCTCTTTAGGGTTAGCCCCGGCCAATATGTCTTCTGCAGTGTTGATACCTGATGTAGCGCTTTCCTTCCAAGGTATCTGGCACCCCTCTTCAGCAAAGGAACAGCCGTACATAGTATGGATGAAAAAATGGACCAAAGTCCACTACCGCGCTGGTATCTCACCCCTCGATAGACGGTGAAAGGCTTTCTATCCATTATAACTCAGTGCGTCAAAAGTGTAGCTTCACTGTTAAGCTCCCTGTTACCGAATGGGAAGTTTTCACCCTCAATGTTCTTATATATATTGAGATATTGGTATTAAATTAGTTGCGACATTCACATAATGGGGTCTGTCATATGTAAATACTCAAACTCCTTCCTCTATGGTTGGGGATGTGAGCAATGCGCAGCAGGCGTGCCTGGGTATCCCCAACAAACTGGTGCTCCACTATATTACTGTAAATATAGCACATGTCTGGGGACCTTTCAGCCAATTTCTCCATCTTCAATTGATACATTAATCTGGACAAGTCATACTGTGTCTCGTGAAATGTCTCTTTGGAAGGCTGCGCTATATCGGCCATTGGCTAGAATTTGGAACTTTCTATGGTCTTTAATACGTCTGTTAGTCTTTGATTTTAGGATTAGTGTATGTGCAGGGTTTACGATTTCGTATACTAAATCATTCGTAAGGTTTGAGTTTCTTAAACTTACGTTTAAGCCTCTCACAACATCCTCGGCCGAACCATATTGACCCGGTCCTAGTCTTACTTCTGTACTGTAATACCGTGCAACCTTAGTCCGAGCGATACGCATAGTTTCATTCATAGCTACCCCAGCTTTTTCACACTCGTCAATGTCTAAGAATCGTAAAAACGGTTTCTTTATGTTCAATATTTAAAAAGGTGGTGTCCAGCTGAATTTCGCATATCCCCACCTCATACGAATCACGACCCAATTCAAATGTGCTTGTGGAGCTCTGTTACAAAGTTGGCTAGTGTGTTGTTAGGGTGTACAGACAGGGACGAGGAGGACGGGAGTGTGACGTAGAAATGGTTAGGAGCCATGTTGCATATATTTAAGCTTCATTATTGCATCAGCTTTTATATAGGTGTTGAAGCTTTCTGGGTACCCTAGCCATTTCACCAGGTACATTTTTCTCTTTCCTGAACCTTTGCTTCCTAAAGTTTTCTCAATTTTAATTTTTTTTTTCTAAATTAAACGCAATTTTCTGCAATTCCTCGCGGTAAAAACCTCCTGAGATTTCTTCCCCATTCAAATCTTCAATGTAATACACATTATCTCACCTTTAGGTCTCATAGCCCTAACTTTAAAATCTCGCGTGTCCACTTGCTCAAAAACCCTTTGCGAATTTATTCCCCGAACGCGACAGCCTTACATAATCATTGATTTTGAAGTGCGCAGAGTGTGGTGGTGGTGGTGATCCATCTCTTCTCGGGAGCGTACCTCTTTCTAAAACTTCGTTAGGTGTTGTCCCAATCGTGCGATGGTGTGAGCGGTTGTAGGATGATGCCAATGATTCCAGAATGTCTAGAAATCTGTGTTTTTTTATGTGTAAAATAACGGTGCATGCGTTCCTTTATGGTGCGCTGAACTCTTTCAGCTAAAGAAGCCTTATGTATACAGGGTGGGCCGTAAGTTTCCATACATAGGAAAAAAACATTTTTTTATGGACAACCATTTTTATTTATATAATATGCTCTACATGGTTGCCATTGTTTTGAAAACACATTTCAATACGTGTTCCCCACTGTTGATGAACACGCATTAGCACAGTTGACGTTATGCTTGTAATGGCGTTGGTGATACGTTCCTTTAGATGATTTATGTCTCGTATCTTTTCCTGATACACCATGGCCTTCAAGTGCCCCCAAAGATAGAAATCAAGGGGGGTGAGATCTGGGGATCTGGGAGGCCACTCCACAGGACCACGCCGACCAATCTAAGCATCCGGAAACTGCTGATCCAAATACCGACGCACGTGAAGACCATAATTTAAATTTTCCTATGTATGGAAACTTACGGCCCACCCTGTAGAATTGGTTGTGTAATAGCTGATATTAAACTCTGTCAACATGTTCTGAAAAGCACGGCTATAAATTCCTTCCCCATATCCGTACAAAAATAGCCAGGGACCCTGTTTTCTTTTAACATTAGCGTTTTGGTGGCTTTAGCAACTTTCAGGTGATTTATTTTTCAGAGGAACTAGCCACAGATATCTAGAGAATACGTCTATTATGAATAGAATGTAGCGGTAACCATCGTTATACACAGAATATCTTTGCATGTCTGTTAAATCTGCTTGCCAAATAGAATCAATCGAGGAAGCCGTTGTCTTGGCTGTTTTAAACCTTTTTCTCACAGGCTTATGAAGCGTATAAGCGTCCTGCTCCCTCAAAAATCTTTCAACATCTTTTTTCCTACTCCGTAAACACTTCTGTACAGTCTATCTACGCCGCCGTAAGAGGATGGGTTAGAAACGTCATAATAGCGTTTAGTTAATACGTTAGCCATTTGCGTATTTTAGAGGCACGTGGGTAGGGTTGGTTTAACCTCTTCTTGCTCCTCTTCAAAGGTGTTACCGCCGGGGGTGACGGCGTCTTCAATTGTGTCACATGCGTTGCATGTTCCAAGTCTTTTAACCTGTTCAGATTTCCTATCAACGTTTTAGGGACATTTATTTGTTGTAGTCTTGCTTTAATATGCTTCCATCCTGATGGTGATGGCCTATCCCACTTTCTCACCAGATCATGGACAATGTCTACGATATTCGATCCCTGTACCTTTGATCCTTCCACAATGAGCTCGCCTGTATCGGTCCATTGTATGGCTGGATCCTCATTCAATAGATTATAAAGACAAGCCTTTACTCATCAATGTATGTGGGAGGGTGCTTTTTAATACATGTTCGATATGTTGTGTGGCTAATCTTTTTGGTTGGTCAGCTGTATCGTCGGGCTCAGATCCTATGTCGCCATGTCCATCGTCCCCCGTGCTGTGCCTAATAACCACAGGAATCTCTGTAGGGCTCTTATAATTTTCGTACTCGTGAAGAAATTTCTGCAGAGCTTCTTGGTATAAGATTCTTTTCTCATCAGGTGTTTTTTCACTGTTTAATAGAGCTAGCAATTCGCTTTCCATTCTTTTAAGTCTGCTTTTACGGGGATCTAGATCCGTGTCTGGATTCCTTTGCAGTGAAGCGTACACCTCGTGGGGAATCACTACCACTTTCTTCATTATATTAATCTAGTCAGTAAAGGACCCAAAACTGAAAATAAGATGGGGAGAAATGACCCTCCTGTTTGTACAATAATTCGTTTTTTCTTCGCTACAGTTTGACTTTTACGAGCGAGTGCACGTATTATGTTCTTGTAGCGGCGTAGGCGAGCCTTCTGATGGGTTTTCATTGATACATTGCAATTTATAACGTTAAGACAGATTTCACAGATGCATTTTAAAAAGTCGGCGTCGATATTTTTAATAAACATCTGCTGCATTGCCCGGGGCAGTCGATGATAGATTTTTATTAATTCACGGTATTTCTTTAGTCTCTGTCATTCTGGAATATACACCGTTTCAGGCTCGTTTGGAAATATATTCGTTCGCAGAAGCACTCTAAACGTGTTTCGCGGATGAAGGTCGCAAAGCAAATATCCGTAACGCGTGCTTGTAGCTTCTTTTAAACTTCCAAAAACTCCTTACGCTGATTCGGGAACATTTGATTGGCTAATACCCCAATTTGTGATACATCTCTACGTTGCGCGAATAAGACTAGATATTGCGTATTTAACGACACATCGCGCATGTATCTATTTTTGAAAAATAGATTCTGATTGATGAAGAACACGCTTATGTTAAGATGGTGGGAGAATACTGTAAATGTCTCGGCAAACGTTTTATCCATCTCCAACATGAGATCGTCAATTACAATGATTGTATGTTCATTTCCCTTTAACGAATTAACGTCATATACGCCTTTGTGGAACAAAATATCATCTTGGTACTCGTTGAACACTGATTGATACGTCGAATCACCATATAACTTTATGCACAAATTTCGAGAACATCTCTCCCTTTTCTTTAATGATTTTAAGCATAAACACAGTTTTACCACATCCTGTAGGTCCAGATATAATACATGTGGATGGACTCGTGAATCTGAATTTTTCTACAGAGTCCATTTCTAACACGTCACACTCCTAAGTGGGTCATTTACAAAATATTACAAATTTTGAGTGCTGTTCCTTATATTTGCTTTCTTCTCCCACAGAACCGTGAATGACGATGAGGATGAGGTAGAGCATCCCATCATTGACATTACGGATGACCTCGACGACAGTGTAGTTGTGATCTCTCCCCTGCCAACGAACCCTCACCAGCGATACCGGTAGCACGTCCAAAGCGGAGGTATGAGAACCCCACGTCAGGTATAAAGCGCACGAAATACGCGCCTGTTGCAGCGGTAATAGATCCCCAACCCTCAACCTCTTACGCAACAAGCCCCCCAGCAGCACCTCCCGCTAATATATCCCCTTATTCATCCGCCGCCCCCCGTTCTGTTAAGTCTACAATAATAGACCCCAACCATCAACCTCCTACGCAACAGGCCCCCACAGCACCTTCCGCTAATATATCCCCTAATTCATCCGCCGCCCCCCGTTCTGTTGAGGATGAAATAACGCTCGAATTGGTGCGATCCGCAGCCCCCACCCCAGCCTTGACTAGAAATCGGTATAGAGTCAGGGTCGACCCTAGAGCCATGTATAGCAATGGAATTGAGCGCGGGCTACGCCGGGTTGTACAGCATATTGTAGAGTTTGCTCTTCAGAATCGTGACGAGCGTGAAGTCAGGACGAGTCTGTCCTTTGGATTCGGGTCAGATGACGGTGATGTAGACGATTATTGGGTGATAGTGCCATTTAGACGTTTGGCGGCTGAAGATGTAGAATATATATTAGGACGTATAATGCAAGCCGCCCAAAGTAGTATAGCCTTCAATATGGACAACTTCACGGTAAATATTGACCATGTATTCCGTGTTGCGGGTCATAGTGCCATACCGTATACTCTTAACTTCAATTCTCCGACTATTTACCGAAAGCATATAAACGTCGATCGTGGTTGCGGCTTTATAGCAGTACTCTTAGCACGTATGTTTACTGTACAAAATACACGGACTCAAAAAATTTGGTTGCCTACGGTCGTGGAGCGTGCCCGTAAACTAGCTGTAGACTGTGAACTTGAATTTGACTGTAATATGGGTCCTGAAGAGCTGAGAAGGGTAGAACAGGAAATGAATGTCCGCATAGTTGTTTGGGTTGGATGATCGTCGTAGGACTGTGTATGTTTTTAAAAGCTGTGTGAGAGATCGTACAAGACCCCTACTTATTTTAGGATTGTCAGGGACAACGTATCTCCCCATCCGTAATATAAGGTGGCTTTACGCGAGTTATGACAAAAGTCGAAAATATGGGAGACATCATGATTTGTGTAAGGGGTGCCTCGAGTTTGCGGATGATATAGTGAGACATTGTAAAGAATGTCACATGGTATGTGAGCAGTGTAAAAGCACCAAATGTGAAAGCCGTGTAGTTGAAGCTGAGAAGAGAGACTGTGATGTGTGTAGACGCACATTTTTCAATAATAGCTGTTTTGATTTCCATAAATCAATTGGCACGTGCAGGAAAATGAGAATCTGTGAATGTGGTATGTTTCACACAATGGATAATTGGGGAAATTTAAGCACAAGTGTGACGTAATTCACTGTCCTACATGCCAGGAGGAATATAAGGCGGATGGAGTAAAGCATGTATGTTATATGAAAGATGCTAAGCCTAAAAATAACCCTTGTATAACTGTATACTACGATATAGAAACATATACGAACGCTGAAACCAAAGAGGTAATTCCACATTTACTTGTGAGCCAGACCATCTGTGATGAGTGTATGGGTATCGAATGTGACGAGTGCCCCAAATGTGGTAAACGGACAAACGTTTTTAAAACGAATGTCCGCGATAGTCCTGTGAAACTATTTGTGTCCTATATTGTCAAGTTAGCCGACAAGTTCAAAAAAATGACTGTGTATATTCTCGCCCATAACGGGGCAAAGTTTGACACGCAGTTCCTTTATAAGGAGTTGCTTGAACACGAATCCTCTGAGATATTTACAGGTGATCCATTGAAAAGAGGCAACAAATTAATACAGATGCAGATAAGAGGCAATGTACAATTTAAAGATACTTTATTATTCACACCTTGTAAATTAGCAAAGCTACCCAAGGTGATGGGAGTAGCAGCTGAAGTTTCCAAAGGATACTTCCCTTACACTTTCCTCACCAGCGAGACTTTAAACTACGTAGGCCCACCACCCCCAAACATTATTTTGACTGTATGGATGAACGTGAAGACTTTGATCGATACTACGACAGTTTTAATGAAAGTAACCCTTATAATATAGCTGATGAATGTGAGCGTTATTGCGTGAATGATGTGCGCGTGCTTAGAGTATGTTTCCAGGCCTTTAGAAGGATGTACATAGCCCGTTTCAAATGCGATCCACTGCAAGTCGCAACCACCATCGCATCATTATGTTTTACGGTGTTCAAGAATAACTTCATGCCTAAAGACACCTTAGCCATTATTCACCGAAACAATCCCCGCAGTTACGGGCACAAGGCTATTTACTGGCTCATACACCTACAGCAACAGACAGGTGTATACATAAAGCACGCCCGCAACACGGGTGAAGTACCCATTAAGATTAATGGACGTGTTTTTTGGGTTGATGGGTTAAGTGAAAACCGTGTCACTGGTGTGAAGACTGTGTACTCCTTTAACGGTTGCTGGTGGCATGGATGCCCCCGTCCTGAGTGCGGAATCACCGGAGATATCCACGGTAGGTCTCCTGCCGACTGTCTTGCATCGACCCGCACCCGCGATCAACTTATAGGATCACAGTTCACTCACAAAGTCTTGTGGGAGCATGAATATGATGCACGGATGGAGACAGACGAGGTGTACCGTGAGGAAATAAACACGATCAAGCGTTCAATGGTGCTGGATCCTCTCAAATGTGGTGATAGCTTGTTTGGAGGACGTACAAATCCTTTCAGACTATACTTTCCACCTACGGAGGGCGTGAAGCTCCATTACTACGATTTCTGTTCTTTATACCCATACGTGATGAAGAGCAATCCGTACCCCGTGGGCGCTCCTGAGAAACTGGTGGGACCTAGCCTACCCTCCATCAATGAATTTTCAAAAAATTTGAATGATCGTTACTTTGGGCTCTCTTTCGTAGACGTACTCCCCCCACGCAATTTATGGATGCCGATCTTACCTGTCGTTATCGACGACAAGCTCATGTTTCCCCTGTGCGTGAAGTGCGCGGAAGAGGATAACGGCGATGTAACCATATACCCCACCAGCGTAAGATCAGAGGCGTATATACAAGTCCTGAGCTGGCCCTAGCCGTACGCCATGGTTATAGAATACTGAAGATACATGAGGTGTGGAGGTTTCAGAAGCTACCCAACCTTTTCACACCATATATAAACGCCTTTTTGAAGGATAAGGTTGAGGCATCAGGGTATCCGCGAGGAGTTGATACCGAAGATGAAAAGTCTGCCTATATTCAACGTTACCGCGACCGCGAAGGTATACAACTTGATCGTGTCCAAATTGTAAAGAATCCTGGCAAGCGCTTTAGTGCAAAGTTGTGTCTAAACAGTCTATGGGGAAAATTTGCGCAGAATACCGGCAGAGGGAGCATTCATTTGGCACAAAGTTATAGCGATGTCTGGGATTATGCCAATGCTCCCGATAAAGAGGTCATGGAGATCGTGAATGTAGGTAATACTTACATAATAAAGTACAACAACACTGAATTTGCCACAGATACCTCAAGGGTTACAAACATACCTGTGGCCAGCTTCACAACAGCCTACGCCCGTATAAAACTTTGGGGTCTATTGCATTCTCTTGGGCGGAGAGTATTGTATGCCGATACAGATAGCGTGATATTCACAGAGAGGGAGGGTGAATACATGCCCGCTATTGGGGAGTTCCTCGGCGAGCTCACTGATGAGATCAAGGATGAGTATGGGGACAACGCTTACGCCGACTCTTTTGTCTCAACAGGACCTAAGACTTATGGGGTACGGGTCAGGGTGGGGGAGGAAATGAAATATATCGTGAAGGCAAAGGGTATTACGCTCAACCATGCGAATCGGCGGGTTGTTAACTTTGAATCGTTGAAGGATCTAGTATGTTTGGACGATGATGAGGGCGAACAACCTCCCAACTAATTGTAGGCACCCACAATTTTCGGGCGCAGAAGCTGGGGGGCGTGAAGGAACTTAGGGGTACGAAGGTGTGCCGTAACACCTATAGGAAACGTTACCAGTTACCTGGTACCTATGATACCGTACCCTTTGGATACCATAACGTATGATGCTTCTATTGTTAACTCACACGTATTTGTCTTGTATATAATCGTATCTATTGATTTATTACACGTATTTGTAAATATATATATATAACTTGAATATCTCGTTTATTAAATCGTATTTGTAAATATATATAACTTGAATATCTCGTTTATTAAATAAATCATGTTTCAATTAGCGTTTCACTTTCTCCTGTGTGTGTGTGTGTGTGTGCAGGTGAAAGTTCTAAGCTCCGCCCACTGTAAGACCGTGAGTCATGCTACTATCTGGGAGTCCCTGCGTGGTCAGTCGACTGCAGTAAGCCCGAGAGATCAGACGTGTATTCAAATGGCTACCTTTAATATTGCTTGTACAACGTTTATGAAATGGTATTCAGCAAAGTGTCAGGATGTGGTGGATACCGAAAAACTTCCTATTCCTCCCTCCTATACCTCTTTTAAAAACACATTGGATTGTGCGAAGTTCCAAGATGTACAAATACTCTACGGATGTTCTGGTGAGACCGTTGAAGGCTTTCGTTGCACAGACGATGTGCTGAAGTATACTGCAGAGCTAAACTTTATAAAGTCTCACATACACCGTGAAGTAAAAGAAACAACGCGTGCAGAAGAGAAGCAGCAGGTATGGATAATGAGTCTTGCGGATGGGTGGTGTGACAAGCGGTATTACGTCATGCTACACCATGTCGATTACTCATACCCTACGACTGAAAATGTGAATCTCGTGATCATGGACAATCTTAAGTATTTTTATCACTATATTAACGTATATCATGATGAGGTTCGTAGTGAGGTTGTGGCTAGTGCCCTGCGTGAGTTTTTAACAGACTTTAGAGACGAGTATCGTTTGATGGGCAGAAAGGAAAAATATGAGCATATGTTCCTCTCAAATAGTGCGCCGGAGTGTGAAGATGTTTAGTAAAACATAAAATGTTCCTAGTTCTTATCCTGAGGTAAAATGTCTGGTGCGTAGGCTGGTAGTGATGAAATTAATTCTTGTACCGGAAAAACAAATATGTACAACAATTCGGTACGACTCGCGGATCATACGAACAAGCCCATTCACGTATCATCGAGTCAGCCGCCCGTCGAACCGTTCCTGCCTACCTGCGTGCCTCACACGGCTCATAGTTATCTCAGAGCTTGAACCGAGTGGACGTGCGCTCCTCGAATACGATGGAACTTCCTTTGAGCAGCATTCTCAACGCCTCGTACGATGTGTCCGTGACGAAATCGTTGCGCGTGTTCAGGCGTAATTCCGGTACCATTAGCTATGTACTGGAAACGGAATGTAGACAAACAAACAAACGGGTTTATTTAAGTGTCGAGGAGATGAATAGAATCTTCGTGATAGTTGAGAAGTGGAGTGAAGATCGTTATAAAATACCTGCTAACGTAGGTACAAGAAGAGAGCAGATTAGTGACGCACCCTCATACGCCGTTGTATGTACGTTGTGTATAAATAACGATCGGCCGTGCATTGATATACGGCTGATGTGGAAGAATGCTTCTGATAATAACGCTCTTGTTCCTACGCGAAACCGTTTCATCCTCGACAGAATGTTTGAAATCGTCGGATTCCGCAAGCTGAAACCTATATTAGACGCGCGTGTTACGGACATGCTTTATTTTGATACAGTACTTGAATACGCCTACACCGCTCTGCTCGATGGGTTTACCGAGTGTAGGGCTGGTGAGAATGGTCTAGTGCTGGATGTTTATTTAAAAAGTTTAGACTCTTTGAAATACCATGAACTTTGGTACAAAGCAATTGATCGGTACAAGGCTGAGCTCACCTACACCGTTCACCCTGAAGAACTATTTCTTTATATAACGCGCAGTTGTCGTAACGATTTAGAAGATTATTTCAATTGCCGCTATGTTGAGTGAGTTCACGATTGAAAAGCTCGAGTCGGTAGAAATAAACCCTCGATTGGAAAAGCGTCTTATAAACTTGTGTTTAATAATGTAGCTAACGATGAACTCTTTGTGCGTGCTTTTGATTGTATTCTAGACGTATTTAAAGATGACTTACCAACCGGTTGTAAAGTGGGAACAAAAATAGTACTGAACGATATGAAAGCCCTTCATATCGAATACAGGTTTCCCTATACTTTAAGCGGTGAAATATTATTAAGCCGCATATACTGCGTAATGCAGAGCAATAATGATGTAATTGTAAACTCGATTAAGACCGAGTTTAGTATTTTGAAAAAAAAGTGAAATGTATTTATATATTTTGCTTGATATTTCTCCTGTACTGATTATATGATATTTCTCTTATTATTGAATTGTATTTATATATTTTGCGTGATATTTCCCCTGTACTGATATACATATTTCTATTATTATTGAAATGTATTTATATATTTTGCGTGATATTTCCCCTGTACTGTTATGATTATATGCATATTTCTATTATTATTGAAATGTATATTTATTTCTATTTGAAATGTATATTTATTTTATATATATCACCATAATTGTGTGTATATATTTCCTGTACTGTTATGATTATATGCATATTCCTCATTATTATTGAAATGTATATTTATTTTCTATATATTTATAATAAACAGAATGATGCAATGTTGTTTTACTTAATTATATCATGTTACGGCTTCTAAACCTACTACCGGTATTCTAAACCAACTTTTAAGAAATATAATAATGTATACAATGGTATCGCTAAAAAGTGGTATCTGGCAACTCAAGCCATTTACGCCTTCTAAGCCAGCTGGCTGATTAGGAGCCTATAAAACAACGCCTACTCGGCTGGTCTTAATATGTACTTGGCTCCTGCCAGGTGTACAACTCTCCTCCTTTCTCTCCTCCTTTCTCTCCTTTCTCTTGGGGGATAACGCCGCCTCCAAGTTTTCCTTGTTGCACCTGCAGCATCCCCCCTTTGGGGGAATTTTTTTTGCAACACTCCCCACCCCCTTTGCAACATTACGTAATCACTTGCAACATTCTTGCACTCCCCTTTTGCGGCTATACTACTAACGAAAATGTCATAAAACCCTCGTGACCATCGAAAGGAAAGAAAAAAAAGAAAGAGAAAAAACCGTTTGTGTGTGTATATCTTATCATAATTAATGAATAGCATGACCATGGGTCCAAATTCTTACTTAATCTGCCATTTGTGTAATTTGGAAATAACTGAAAATGCAGCAATCAGGTGTGATTTCTGTCAAAAACTGCACGACTATATCAGCATGAATTGGGATGATAGGAAAATATCTCCTCTCGAAAGCTAGACAGATCGCGGGGAAAAAATTTGTGTGTGACGCATGTACATTGTACACACTGTAAACTCCTTTGCGATATTTAAAGAAATGGAGAAAGCGAATACGAGTGTTACAGAAAACGAGGAAATAATGGGGAAACAAGAGTCCCGAAGTGTCCCAGTGCAAAACTGGATGGATGAGAGAGGAGCAAATAAAAATAAAACACGGAATTAAGACATAAAAGAAAGAAAAGATATAAGTAAAAGTTGCGATGTAGTAAAACTGCCCAACGAGGAAAATGATAAAAAGATAAAAACCAAAAACGTCCGAAATAAACAACCGAATAAAAATATCAAAATTGAAAACACATAATAATCAGATGACAAGAAATAGACGCGTAGAAAATACCGTCTGTAAATACTACGCAAAAGGGCACTGCAGATATCGGGATGGGCAGTACATCTGTGCACATCTCACGTTATGTAACTCAAATTACACAAGAGGATACTGCAAATTTGAAAAAAGTGCAAATTCCACCATCTTGCTGTCTGCAACACCTATGCAAGATATGGGAGGTGCAAATACGGACAAAAATGCCGTTACCACCACCCTCAAAGGAACGCAACAGGCGAACAGGAAAAATGAGCATCAAAGAGGGCTACCAATTTTTTTAGACGTAGCCAATACAATTCAGCTGTTAAATACCACCCAGCAAATAAAAAGTCAGCTGACAAATATAGGAATCTGAGAGCCGGACAGAAGGCACGCACAAAGACAGACACTTCATGCGTTATCGGGACAACAGGTACCGACAAAGATAGAGAGAGGCAAATTCTCGGAGGATCACAAGCCAACGAAACCGACACCACCATTGGAAAACGATTCGGAACCACATGTATGTAAAAACGATCGAGGAAAAATAAAAATAATCCTACCCAACATTCCGGCCCTTAAATGTTTCCATTCCTTGGACAAAGTTTTATACCTGAAAGGACTCGTGCAAGAAACTGAAGCAGACTTTACATGCCTCACGGAAACCTATCTAAAGGACTGCCAGGCGAACTGTGAAAACTGAGGATTCTGTTTTTGATAAAGAAATCCAAATTGACAACTCAGTATAAAATACTCCCAGCCGACAGAACAGTGAGACGTAAAGGAGGACATGACTCCAGATTTGAAAAAATTTACTGGAGCACAGCTCTAAATTTACTTTTTTTCCCCTTACACCACTAGATAGGTTAATGATAGTAAACTCTTGAATTGACGACATACCAATTACAAATTGTTTTAGCTAAACATAATAATACAATAATGTACAGTTTATAACTCACCTTAAGTTTATTTATTCATTGCAGCAGCAATGTATTGATTTACACTTGCTTAAATGGGCTATGGAAATGTCAAATTTGTTGCTTTTTGCTTTATTAGATTTGGATGCAACACTTGAACTTGAAGGCATATTTTGACTTCTCTTTATTAACCACAACAGCTTGGTGAGTTTCTTTTGTTAGGCGCAAAATTGCATTCAATGTATTCTGGATTTGGGAATTTTCAAAATTCCTCTAAAGCAGTTTTGTTAGTCTGATGCGCAGATTCCTCACTTACCTTTTGTTTCTTAGGTGGAGGAGAAGCACTTTCTTCAGTCTGTGAAACATCTAGTGAAAAAGTTTCATTTTCTAGATTAGCAGTTGATGAAGTTGGTTCATTTTTCTGAGGTCTAGCACTAGCACATTTTGTGAACAAACTAAATGACTGCTTTGCCGTATCTCTTTGCTGCACTTCATCCTGGTATTTCTTTACTGCAATATCTAAGCTGTGGGCCCAAACTCTGGGACCTCTTGTATTGTAACAAATATTTTTTTTGGAATTAAAATGTTCCTCCCAGTTTTGCTTCTTTGAATATTTGTTCTTGCATTGACCACAAAAGTAACCCCTTTTAACACCCTCACTTTTCTCTCCAACTTCATCAATATTAGGATCCATTATTGATTATTGACTACCTGAAAAAATACAAAATAAGTAAAAGTTAGTAAATATAGTATGGTAAAAGTGAGTAAAAGTAAGTAAATATAGTACAATGAAAGTAAGTAAAAGTAAGTGCTTTAAACTTAGTAAAAGTAAGGAAGAGTAAGTAAAAGTAGGTAAGTTAAAGTAAGTTTAAACTTAACTAAACTTTTCAATTCTAGAGTCATGGTGGATTACTTAAAACCGCACAAGTAATTATCTGGCCAATTTATCAAACCTGGCCGAGATCAATGGAACATAGTCCAATCCTGATAATTTTATATTAAAAAAATATACGTTTTAATAAAATTTTAATTATCAAAACATTGAAGCTTAACAAAAAATAAAAATAATTGTTAAATATGGAATTATCAACTAAACTTAAAATAACTAAATTTGTAATTTAAAAAAATTAGTTTGTACAAGAATGTATACGCAAAAAAATTGCATAACGTCTAGCGGATGAACAAAACCCAAACCCAAATTTACTTTTTCTCATGGTCAAATTTACTGGAGCAATGCTCCCAAGATCCCAGGAATCTGGAGTCATGAAGGAGGATGTGCTATTTACACACGCGAAAGACATACTGTATGACAGAAATGACTATAAGTACTTTAATTAGCTACGTAGAATGCAGTGGCGGCTCGTCGGTAGGCACTGCGGAACTGCAGTATCGCTAAATTTTTTATTTACAATTGAAATAATCAAGAACAATATAAGGATGAGCTCACTGAATAACTTTTTCAATAACTTTTGAAATTTTTATTCATTGCTCAATGCTCATCCTTTTATTTCAGTAATTATTTCAACCCATTCTTAAAGACAGCACCCCTAGAATTTTTAGTCATGAGCCGCCAATGGTAGAATGTGTAGCAGCAAAAGTTGAAAAATTAAATATGGTACTAATTGTAATGTACAGACCCCCGAACACGCCAACTTCAAAATTCCCAGATTCCATTACAGAGGTCAGAATCTGGGTAAACGATCTACATTCTCCAGCCCCAAATATTTTTCTCTGTGGTGACTAATTTTCCATTCATGAAATATAAAAGGATAGGAAAAACTATATGTATACACCAGGACAAGGGGGCACACGGGAAGATCAGGAGCAGGTAAAAATGCTACTAGCTCTAGCTGATGAATTTGTTAACACAAGAAATAACAGAAAACAAGAAAAAACAACTGCCTAGATTTAGTATTCACAAACCACGGCAACCTAATTGATAACTTGGAAATATCCCCAACTATAATATCGGATCACAACATTATGAAATAAAAGCAACGACAAAGGAAAGAACACGAACAACAGAAAGAAGCGAATCCGAAATTTTTTAATTTTCATTCCAAAGCAATAAACTGGGAAGGTGTTGCATTCAATATGGAAGTAATAGATTGGAAAACCATCTTCAAGGCCAAGACCGGAAGAGATGCTAATGACCTTAGAGGAGAAGACGCTGGAAATTGTGGAAAGACGGCAGGTTCAAGAGACAAAAGAGGTTATTGTTTCGAAAGAGAAAAAGAGTGACTGCAAAATTAAGTAACTGCAAAGACCAACATCAGAAAAATATTAAATGATAAACCGAAGAGTATAGATTGCGTCATAAAGGAACTAATTGAGAAGCAAACAGAAAAAGACGACGACGACGCTATAGAAGCGATAAAGGTTAACTCAAAGTACTTCTATAATTTTGCAAAAAGGAAATCGACACGACTCTCGGACCTTTGAAAAATGAAGACAATGCTTTATCTGATGATCTAACAGAAGTTTCTGAAATATTAAGAGCTCAGTACAAATCGTCTTTCAGTATCTCAGAAACTGACAAACTGATACGTGATAGAAACTCGTTCTTTGAAGAACTACAAGGGGAAAGTATAAGGGACTTTGACTTTACGACAGATGATAATTATTACACAAGCTATAGGGAAACTAAAAGCACACTCGGCTCGAGGCTAAAAACAATAGGCCAGTGTCGCTTACATATTTTATTAAATTATTTGAAAGAATAGTTAGAGAGAAAATCTGACTTTTTGGAAATTCTGAAAAAATTAAATGATAACCAACATGGATTTCGGTCAGGTAGATTATGCCTGTCACAACTAATGGAACACTACAACAACAATATTGATTCACTTGAAATATATGAGAATAACAGGAAAAGTAGGGAAATGGATATATAATTTCCTTAGTGACCGGCGGCAAGTCGTTACAGTTCAAGGAATATCTTCTTCAGAATCAGAGGTCCTCAGCTCAGGACCACAAGGAACAGTATTAGCTCCACTACTCTTCATAATCATGCAAACTGACATAGAGGAGGAAGTTACCAGAGACAGCACAGTAACATCCTTTGCGGATGACACAAAGATCAGTAGAAAAATAAGAAACCCAGAAGATATAGGATCTCTGCAAACAGACATGAACAGAATCTACATGTAGACGGAAGACAACAATATGAAGTTTAACACTGAGAAATTTCAATTGTTACGGTACGGAAAAAGGGAGGACCTAAAATCCATGGAATACTATACCCCCAAATGGACAGGAAATTCAGAGAAATTCTAAAGCAAAAGATTTAGGAGTTGTAATGACCGATAATGCGAAATTTGAAACGCAAAACAAGATATCAGTAAACAGAGCAAAGAGCATAACTGGGCAGATACTGAGAACCTTTAAACGAAGGAATAGGAATATAATGATTCCTCTATTGAAAACATTGATTATTATACCCAAGTTGGAATACTGCTCGGTCTTAACATGCCCATATAAAAATGAAGACATTAGACAGCTAGAAGGAATTCAGAGAAGCTTCACAGCCAAGATCGAGGGGTGCAAAGAACTAAATTACTGGGAAAGGTTACGCGAATTAAACCTATATTCACTGGAAAGGAGAGGAGAAAGACCATTATTTACACTTGGAAAATAATGGAGAAACTAGCCCCTAATCTTCTGAACCCTATAACCCCCAAGCAACAATGGAAAGTAGAAGAGGAAGACTGTGTCGTGTTCCCAAATTAAAGGCTAGACAGGGAACATCCTTAACCATGAAAGAAAATAGTTTAATCAGCTCCCCAAAGAACTAAGGAACACGAGTGGCGTTGCGGTAGACATCTTCAAAAGAAGATTGGACGCCTGGCTCAGAACAATCCCCGATGAGCCGGGCGTTGTGCGAGATGGAGAGTACAAGAAACCAACTCTACTTCATCAGGCCAACTCGAGACGAGGGGCGACAAGCTTGACTTTCGTGAAATAAGGAATCATCGCACGGACCATTTGAAAAGTTGAAAGGTATATATATCAAAATTATTTTACGAAAGTAACACGTGAATAATATTTATGATGAAAATAATCACGAAGGAAAAAGAAAACAGAATGGTGCTGAAGCGCTTTCGTCTAGTGACATCCTCAGGAACACTCAGTGTTTCTCAGGATGTCATTAGGCGAAAGCGCTTGAGCACCATTCTGTTTCCTTTTTTCTTCGTGGTTATTTTCATCATATATATATATATATATATATATATATATATATATCGTAAAGAACGACGCTTGTATAGAAGAACATTCCGCGCAAGATGAGGAGGGAGAACGAACAAATGAAAAAATGAGGTAACCACCCGGGAATCGAACCTGGGATCTTCCGATTACCGGTCAGATATGATAACCACTACACCATGGGCCTCACTCGATCAGAAGTCGTAATTCTCCTGCATACGCGCAGAAACCAATGCCCCAAGGGGGCACGTCCCGCATGCCGCACATATATATATACACATTTCAACTGCAAACAACACGCAGTATAATTAGCGTAAAGAACGACGCTTGTATAGAAGAACATTCCGGAATGTTCTTCTATACAAGCGTCGTTCTTTACGCTAATTATACTGCGTGTTGTTTGCAGTTGAAATGTGTAATTTATTTATTTATTTATTTATTTATTTATTTATTTATTTCTTAAGAGATTGTAGACACCAATCAACCAGGAAAGTACTCCTGGGGGACGTTAGGCAGGAGACGGAGTGCTGGAACTCCCGTTTCTCCTCTCTCTCTCTCTCTCCCCTTTAGCTGATCTTTTTCTCTCTCTCATCTACCCTGTGAACAGTCGAGCTTGCTCTCAAACACGCACTTCTTTCTCTGTTCTTCCCAACACATACATACATTTTACCAGTCCCAGACAGTTGGTCCAATGACGATTGGTCCAAGGGACCATTTTTCCAACGACGATTCGTCCAGTCGGGCGTTAAATGGAATGAAGTTAAATGAAACTTAGAAAAAAAACTTTACTTACAGAAATTGATATAATAATTATTTGAAATTACTTTATTTATAAAACATACTATAGCTAAAAGCTACATATTAAACTAAAAACATAAAGCATACTTACTGCATTTTTCTCTTTGTTAATATCATTTATTCAGTCTCAGATTAAAGCCTATGGTGGTAATGCTAATATTTTTAGTAAGAGACAACCTTGGTTTTCTACTACAGATAGATTTGTTAATTATGGCGATTTAATATTTGGAAATACTGGTGGTGTACAGAAGTATAATAATACTAATCCTTCTTTTTATTTGAAACAAACTTATTATATTGCTTTTAAAGGTTTTATTGGTATGTAATAAATGAAAACTGTTCATAATGTCGTACTTACCCTTTACATTAGTTTATTCCTTGTTCCGGCTGCCCAGGCATGGTGGGTACAGTTCCTCCACACACTTATCCCATTGTAGTATAATTTAGGTCTCGGGGGTACGGGGGCGGAGCCCCCGTATAGACCACGTACCTCTACATTACGGTACATAGGGTTTTTCCTTTCCTCTTTCGGATAACACTATTTCGCGCGCACGCCGCTCCATGGGTTTCACAAAAGCAGTTGTAAAGGGAAAAGAGATGTGACGCTTATGAAATCTAACACAGTAATGTTGTAAGTCGAACCCCAGCATTTCCACGTAAACTATTGGTTTTAAGCTATACTCGTCGTTGTATACGCTACCAGTTGGACCAATCGGTATTGGACCAATCGTCATTGGACCAATCGTACCAAATGCGTATTTTACATACAACACAATTTTTTTCCAAATTTATATATATATCTAAAAAGAAATTGCATCGTGAGCCTCAGAGACCTTGATTTCAGCTCTTTCCTTCTTATATAGGGAGGCATTTTTGCAGGCGTTTGCCCTTGCCCTCTCCTTTCTACATTAAACAAAATATATATACAGTATATACATGTGTAAATAAGCATGTACACTGTGGATTTAAATGTTTATTTCCACCTTTTTTTATGATCAGTGCAGGGCCAAAAGGACTGGAAACCTTTTCAAAACTGACTGTGATTGGCCAATATCGACTAATCACCGTTATCACTTCTCATGGTTTTTTTTTTTTTTATAAATATGCGATTTATATCAAAGTCTACAAATTAACGTAGTCCTTCCATGCTTCTACGAAATTTCATACACAACTGTGAAATGCAGAAAAGTGGAGTAAAAACAGCTAGTCTAATATGTGAAAGCAAGTTGGGTGTGTGCCTGTGTCCGTGAACAATCAGCCCACCCCAAGCAAGTGCTGGGCATAAAAGCTGACGAGTTTTTGAAATAATAATTACATGGTTAGAGAGGGGGAAAAAAAAAGTTGACATCGTTTTTTTTTTAATATCGAGCTTCAACATCGAACCATAAAAAACCTTCTGAACTGTGCTCTTTATAGTTCGATGTTTTATTGACCAAATAATTGAACCCCGAGTAATTGGGGGGCCTGCGGTCCCTCAATTACTCACGGTTCAAATATTTGCTCAATGAAACTATAGAAAAGAATACATATACGTAACGTTGTAATTACTGGGTCCGAAAGCCCCAGCACCGCAATAAAACTATAGAAAAGAACGCAGCCATGAAAATCTTGAGCTTCACATTGTCAAGATTTGTGTTGACACAATAAATATTGTAACAGTCTAACGTTACTCGCAAATTTTATATGTGAAAACACACAGTTACGAAGAATGAAAAGAGTCGTGATTGGTGTTTGATACTAACCAATCACAGTTGGGTTTTCAGACGTTTACGACGATTGCGGCCCTGCCATAAGCATAAACAAAATATGAAAACAAACATTTAATCTAAACTGTACATCTACTCGTATTTACTCTATAAATAAATTCGTTATAATTAACGAGTAACTAATAATAGTATGTACTATAAAATAAAAATCAATTTTTATATAATTTAAGAGAATAGAGAAGAATAAAAAGGAAACATTTAAAAAAATCAAGAATTAAAAATTGTAAGACAAAAACGGTTGTCGAAACAATTCGATAGAAATGCCCAAGTAGCTTCAACTTTTGTAAAAAATTTTATCCGTTTATTATTTCCCCAATTGTTCCAACGGGTTCAGGGTCATATATGACCTTGTGTTAAGGTAGATGAAGTTCGACTAAGTTTAGAGAAATCACTTTCTTACCATATACAATGATTAATTATTTTTTCCATATTTTTTCGAATTACATCATGCTACCTCAGATCTTGACACACCCACTGATTTGTTTTAGGTTAGTTTGTTTGCTTAGGCAACTATATATATATATATATATTATATATATTATATATATATATATATATGGGATGAATTTCACAATAAAACACGTGAAATGAATGAATGCTGCAAACCCACAAGGAAAAAGAAAACGATTCCAAGGCCTTTCGTGTATTCAAAGCTACACCTCGTCAGGGAATGAAGTTAAAAGGCGAGAAGCCCATATATATATACAACGTACAGGAAAAACAAAACAATTAGCACATACTTAACAAGGGTTAATGAGAGGCAAAAGAAATTTTAACATGATATCGTCAATTTTATAAGTCCCCGAGCTGTTATTGAAATTGTTTTTAAAATGAATAAATGCACATTCTAGAATATTTCGTTCTATTATATCTCTGTTTTTAACAAGCGCTTTAGAACTATCCCACTTGATGCTATGGTTACATCTATACATATGGTTAAATAAAGCATTGGAAGTACTAGCTGTTCTACAAGCATATTTATGCTGTTTTACCCTAATATCTAACGTTTTACCGGTTTGGCCTATATATACTGAGTTACATTGTGTACATCCGATCGAATACACACAACCAACAACATTATCAGGGCTATTCTTTATTAGGCGTGATTTAACAGTATTATTATACTTAAAGATTACATTAATGCCAATTGCTTTAAGTACAGTTGGAAGGTATTGAAAATTAACATGGTAAGGTAGGCTAAGGATATTTTTACGCTGAAATTCCTTTACAATTACATTATTATAATACCTATTCTTGGCTTTCTTAAGACAGTTATCTAAAAATGAAATAGGATAACATAATTTAGTACCAATATTCATGATATTGCATAACTCGGAATCTAAAAATTCAGGACTGACAACTCTCAATGCTCGAAGAAACATAGCAGAGAAAATAGAGGATTTAATCGAAGGATGATGGTCAGAATAAAAATGCACGTAAGAGTTATTATTAGTAGGCTTACGGTAGACTTCATATTTGAACTGATTAGAGCATCTCCAAATATATATAGTGTGTGTGACTGCAGTAACGGCAGGAAATTTTTAGAAAAGTTAAAACCCCGCAAGAAAATATAAAATAAGATCCGAATGACGTTTTCAGCCCATATACGAGTAATGGTCCCTTTTTGAATTCGGACGAAAACTAAGTGGTCGTTGGTCGGACTAAAACGACCAGCAACCACTTAGGTTATCCTCTTTTCTTCCAGATCGAAAAAGGACCCATTATATGGGCTGAACATGTTATTCGGGTTTCATTTTATAATATATATATATATATATATATATATATATATATATATATATATATATGTGGTGTCCCATAAGTCCGGCATCATAGGAAAAATAATAAAAAAAAGGCAAAACAAAAGCTTTTATTTACAGAACGTGCTCAATATGTCCACCATTGTTTTTAATACACAAATTCAGACGTGATACCCAGTCAGCAAGCACACGGTGAATGATGTCAGGAGTAATGGTGTTACATGCCCCAATAATGCGCTGCCGCAAATGTTCAACACTCCTAATTTTCTCTGCGTATACCAGCGCTTTCGAGTGGCCCCAGAGATAAAAATCTAGTGGCGTGAGATCCGGGCTTCTAGCTGGCCATTCCACAGGCCCTCGACGTCCTATCCAATGACCAGGGAATTGTTGGTACAGGTATTCCCTTACTTGGGTGCTGTACTGTGCAGGAGCGCCGTCTTGCTGGAACCATGTTGGGAAATTTCCTTCTTCGTTCAAGACTGGGAAATGCTTTTTCCTTAAGCATACGTAGGTAGGTGCTTCCAGTGACATGTTCATCGAAAAAGTGGAGGCCTATGATGCGATCCTTCCAAATGCCACACCATACCATCACCCGAGATGCATCTTGTTCCTTTGAAGAGGTATACCAGTGAGGGTTGTTTTGAGACCAGTAGCGGGTGTTCTGTCGATTTACCTCACCATTTCCATAAAAAACAGCCTCGTCACTGAACAGAATGGTGGACGGGAAATTGACATCCCGAGCATAAGAAAAAAATATGAATTATGGCTTGTAGAAATAGAAAAATATGAATTTCTCCTATGATGCCGGACTTATGGGACTATATATATATATATATATATATATATATATATATATATATATTGCCCGAAGTGGAAATTTTAAAGCAAGGGTGTGGTCTTTCAAACATTTTGACTAGCATTGCCCCTCATATTTTAAGAACAATGCAATTTTAAAAAGGCATTCTAACACGATAACAAGTTTAGTTAAAATTTTCAAGCATACAAAACCGTATTAAATTTTAAAAATTAGCCATTAGTTTTGTCAATTATATGTTGCAAACTAAGTTAATATACGGTTAACTTTTTTATTCGTGTAAAGGGACTTAAAAATGCATTTATAAATCTCTCTCTAATTGCATATATAATTGATTACATCAAGATATTTATATAAAAAAAATTTTGTTTATGGCATAGAATATAAAAATAGGTATTTAAAATATAAAAATAGATAATTAAAATACAAATTTATTCAATAATATTTTGTAAAAAAAAAAAAAAGGTGGATTAAAATAATTTAGAGAGAGATTCATATCCCGTGGGAATTAGTACTTCAGGTTTTCTAGCTTGGCAAGCTTGTCTAATCCGCATCCCGTTTTCCTTTTGCAATCCATTTTCTTACATAGACTTCTGGTTTGAAGAGAAGTTGTGGTGGTACTGCAATCTTAAGGAAAAGTAATTTGGATGCTGCATCAATTTTTATACAATTTCTTGCTGATGTAATAGTGAGATTCATGCGGCTGAATGAGCGTTCACATTCGCTCGTTGAAATAATTACTGAATTTGTTGCCGCTAATAATTATTTTAGTCTAGGCGGTACATCTTTTCCTTTATTTTCAATATATTCTCCGTTTCCCCGCATTTCTTTCCAGCAAAGAAGTAAGGGTGTGTTACTGACCAATTGAGAGAAGTAGGGGTGTGCACACCACCGCGTTGCCATCCACTTGGAGCACTATATATATATATATATATATGGTATCCCCAAAAAATGTGTGTATTTTTATTTGCCGATTAATTTATAATAGATGCCTATTTTACTATTGGGGTTTCTTCAAAAAAGTAACAGGTTTGGGTTTTTGTTCCGCATATACCTATACATTTTTAATCTATCATTGCTTAATAACTAATAAATATTGTATATTAAGACCGTTCTTTCACCATTTCATACTTAAAGCAATAAATTTTCCTAATTTCTACGAAATTAGGAAAAAACTACACTGCTACCAATAGACTACAGTCTAGTAAGGCAATAGAAGTCCTTATATTTCCTTATAACTTTAAGGAAAGTTTAGTCTTTAGTCTTCAGCAAGATGGAGCACCTCCACACACTGCTCGCGAAACTCGCAACTTTTTGAAGCATTTTTCCGCGCGACTAATCTACCTTCATGAGCCAGCGGAATTGAACCCCCATATTCACCTAACCTTACACCCGCTGACTTTTTTTTTTTGTGGGGTTACATAAAAAAGAGTATCTATTCTAAGACACTCGAAGACCTAAAGACCAAAGTGTATGAGGAAATCAACATCTCAGTTGAGGTATTTCCAAAAATTGTCAAAACTTGTGTAATGTTGAATATTGTGTTCCAAAAAAATAGCGATGACACTGAACATGTTTAATTAAAGTTAATAAACTCCTATCTTTTACGTACCGATTGCGTTTGTCTTTGTCTCTAGATTCCTCTTTTTTTTTTTTTTTTCATATAACATTTGGAAATAGGGACATTTTTGGGAACTATATATATATATATAGGGTGTTTCATAACATGTGGGACCAGGGCCGGCGCTAGGCTATATGCTGCCCTAGGCGAACCGCGTAATTTGCCCCCCCCCCCCCCTGTACAACAATAACGTGAAAATTACATTTTATTAATATAAACAAACAAAATAAATATATCATGAACAAAATAGTGTTATTTATATAAATAAACATCCAGATTACAAACTAAAATTTAGCTTTTCGCGATTTCTGCTTTGCGAAACCAGAAACGAGTTTCTTGCAGTCCATTCTTTGTGCGATGTCGTGTTCTATCGATAGCATAGATAGTTCAACGAGTCTTTTTGCGCCATTGAAA
Organism: Bathynomus jamesi; assembly: GCA_023014485.1. Lineage (NCBI taxonomy): Eukaryota > Metazoa > Arthropoda > Malacostraca > Isopoda > Cirolanidae > Bathynomus > Bathynomus jamesi. Next base: position 242,255 of record JAJOZX010004133.1, read on the forward strand.
ACGAATGTATGTTTTAATTAGTTTCAGTTTGGAAAAACTGCGTTCACCACTGGCTACGGAAACTGGTAGGTTTAAGAGTATTCGGAGTGCGATGCATACGTTAAGGACACTATCTGTAAGAGTATTTTTGCAAATATAATGAATGACATCTTTAGGTGATAAATTATTTGGCACACGTCGTGCAAATGCTCGCATTCTTCGCACAAATCTATAGCATCGATGTCTTTTGAGTCTCCATGCTTTAATGCTTCCTCAAACTTCACGCAGTGTTCCATAATTTTATTTGGCGTATCATTCCGTAAATTAATAATAATGTATAGGAAGCCAAACACCGAACTAATATGATACAGCTGAGTGAATCTGTCATCAACCGACTGTATTGCGGTGTCAAGGACTCCAAAATAAAAGTTCACTCTGAATCTATCTTTCAGATTCTGGACAGGCTCATCATCTGCTTCATATGCGAATTGTTTCTTCTTTCTCCTGATATAAACCGGCTCTGGCTCAAACTCTCCCGCTATATCTAACTCCTCAGCCAGTTCACGTGCATCTACCAGTTTGTTTTCAAATCCTTTCTCACTTCTGGCTTCTACTAGATCAGTGGTACTCATTGAGCCGCTCGCGAGCCAAATATATATAGCGCATTTGGCTCGCGAGCCGCGCAATGAGTACCACTGTACTATATACATCTTTGTTTCCTTCAATTTACTCAATGCATCATGTACGTCAAATTCCTTTGCTTGAAGTTGATTGCTGCAAATGCAGTGCATCCGGTTCTATACCCTCATTACTATTGGCTGAATCTACTTCGCGGACAGGGACGGCCGTTGTTGGTAAAATAGTGAGATCAGTATCTCGGGAACCGGAAGCCTTCGGTACATCTTTTGAACTGTCATCTTGTGGTTTAGGGCGAAGATACTTCAGAAACGACCCCTCAGTTTCTTTTTGCTCTTTTTCTTTCTCGGCCTTTCGTTTACGATTCTGTGCCCCAGACGACTGTTTTCGTCTGTCTGCCATTTTAGGTCAGTCAAACTTGTCTTCAGCGAAATTTCAAATTTGTACCTAGAAAAAAATAAAATAATAGTGAATTATCCACCAGGGGTAAAAAAAAAAATTGTCACATCTCACTCACACACACACACACACACACTATATATATATATATATATATATATATATATATATATATATATATATATATATATATATACTGGTCAAAAAAGAAACGCAATTTTTGAGATTTATTAATAAACATGAGGACTCAGTATATAGTAAATGATTCTTTAACATAACAAACAGTCAATAACGCGTATGGCCACCCTAGCCACAATGCAGGCTTGGAGTCTGGCCCTCATCGACCTCAACAGTCTCTGCAGGAAAGCAACAGGGATGGCCCTCCACTCTTCAATAATTGCATTGGTCAGTTCCCTGATGTTCTGCGGCTGATGCTGACGTCTGCGAACTCGCCGTTCAAGTTCATCCTATGCGTGCTCTATCGGTGACATGTCTGGGCTGAAGGCTGGCCATGGTAAGGTCTGCACCTGTTGTCCTGCAGGTACGCCTGTACTATCCTGGCTGCATGAGGTCTGGCATTGTCCTGTTGCAGGAGCACCAATTCTGGATGTTGCCTCATGAATGGAAGAACATGTGGGTGAAGAATCTCATCCCTGTAGCGCTGGGCAGTCAGAGCTGATAGGCCCACGATAGGTCACGGTGCTGATAGGCCCATTGCAGGCGTCGTTGCCTTTTGCATCAGTGAGAAAGGACCTCTCTAAGGCCTGCGGGATCGGAGTCCTGCATTACGGAGTCGGTTTCTGACGGTCTGGTCACTAATTCTGTTTGTGGATACCAGGTGTCTCTCTGGCTGTCTGACGAGCATTCCGCTGCCGATGACGCAGGTGCTGCAGTACAATGTGGCGATCCTGGCGTTGGGTCGTCACACGAGGTCGCCACGTCTTGGCAGGTCCTGAACACTTCCTGTGGCATTGTGCCGTCTAACAAGCCTAGAGATTGTGCTGGGATGCACATGCATTCGTTGTGCAACTTGGACAGCAGACATGCCTGCATCCAACATGCCCAAGGCACGACCTCTGTTGACCTCTGAGAGTCGTAGCATGCCTCAATCGCGAGAAAAAGTTTGGTTTTCTCAACGGGCAGTGTGTATTCTGTGAAGTCAAAGAAAAAAATGCATGCCTTCATAAAGAATACATTCAATTTAATCTCTGTTTATTGTTTGTAACAAAATGGCGTCTTAGCCGGGATTAGTCAGGTTAAAAACATGCACTAAGTGGCTTTAAAAGATTTGAACAAACATTTAACCATAATCTTGAAACTGTGATAATACCACTAACAACTTAAATTTTACACCATATACAAGCTAATTGCGTTTCTTTTTTTGACCAGTGTATATATATATATATATGTACACACATATATATATATATATATATATCACATATCTTGCCGCACAAAAGACTCATTGAAAAAACTAAGGCTCATGGAATCAGGGGTGTAGTAATAAATTGGCTAGAAGAGTGGTTGCGAGGCAGGAAACAGAGGGTGGTCGTTGATGGAGCGGAGTCGTGTTGGGCTAATGTAGCGAATGGCGTTCCTCAAGGTTCTGTATTGGGCCCCTTGCTTTTTCTTATATATATTAACGATTTAGATGTCGGCCTAGTCAGTACAGTTTCAAAGTTTGCGGATGACACGAAGCTGGGTGGTAGGGCGATTAATGACGAAGATAGAGGTTAAAATTCAGGAAGATCTGAATAAAATCGTTGATTGGTCAGTCACATGGCAAATGAGATTTAACGTTCATAAGTGCAAAATTTTGCATATTGGTTCGCGTAACAGTAATTTTGCGTATAGTATGTCAGGGAAAGATTTAACAAGCGTAGAGCAGGAAAAAGATTTAGGAGTTATAGTCACTGGTGATTTAAGAGTAGCGAAACAAAGTACAGCAGCGGTCAATAAGGCGAACAAAGTGTTAGGTTTTATAGCTCGAAATTTTGAGTACAAATCGCGCGATATTATAGTTCCACTTTATAAATCATTAGTTAGACCCCATTTGGAGTACGCGGTCCAATTTTGGAATCCGCATATGCGCAAAGATATAGACAAAATCGAAAGAGTTCAAAGACGAGCAACTAAGATGATTCCGTCGCTTAGGTCAAAGTCGTACGAGGGTAGGCTTAAGGAGTTAAAATTGACAACACTCGAGACTAGGAGGTTAAGGGGTGATCTAATCCAGGTTTTCAAAATTATGAATGGGTTCGATAACGTAGATAGAGATAGCTTTTTCGAAATATCTCAATATAATAGGACTAGAAATAACTGGGTGTAAGTTGACAAGTAGAAGGTTCGAGACAGCAGTTGCAAAAAACTTTTTTACGCATAGAATAGTAAATAGCTGGAATAGTTTGCCGGTAGAAGTAATTAGTAGCACGTCTATAAACATGTTTAAAAATCGATTAGACGCATATGTTGATAGAAAGGGTATAGTTTAAGGTAGTAAAATTAAGGCTTTCTGGGGATAGATCCCACAGCTCAACACAAGTGTTGTGGATATAGGGAGGCAGCATCTTGGGTTAGGGGATACTCTGTCCTTACACACCCCATTTAAAGAGATTCCTCTGCCGAGCGGTGCCCCCCATAGTACTGTGAGGTATTGAAAAACTCATGATCTTCACTTGCCCCACAAACACCTTTAAATGGGAGACCCAAAATGGGTGCACACACATTTCTACATTACTGTACAGTCTTTACAGCCACACCTACACTTTTCTCGTAAGTGTATATATTGTAATGTATATGATTGTAAATTTTGACTTGGTCCGCAATCGATATGGACCGTGACTTGATGGATACCGTAATGAAATTGACTGGATTCTTTGGATCTGATATATTTGCATGTCGTTATAAATATATATAGAGTGTAACATATTTGTGGATAGTAGTCTATTATGACTTGATCCTCTGGATCCAGAGATTCTATCTTTAGTTTAAATCGATAATTAATTAGTTTTAAATTGATAATTATTTAGTTTCGTAAAAATTGGTCGTTGCCAATTTACCGGCAGTTTTTACATAAATTTCTTATGTTCTTGTGGTTCGGAACCCACGTAAAATTGTAGGTCCCCTCCGCCACCACGGAGGGAAATACACGATTACGAACACAGTTAGGTAGACCAGCCATGAGTGGATCCTAGGGTCTTTGTTGGTCTGAAACATTATAACATTATATATGCTAAGCAAGATAACTTTGAAAGTTAAGCAATCACATATAATGCTAATGCAAAATTATAATGCTAGAATCTGAATTCATTGTTCCATTGAAATAGTGCTTAATATTGGTATAGACTCATTAAACATGTTTGGCAAAAATGTTGCCCTAGGCGACAGTCTAGTTCGCCTTATGGTTAAACCGGCCCTGTGTGGGACGCACTTTTAGGATGGATTCAGAGCTGAAAACAATGAAAAAAGTTTATATAAACATATCCCCCAAATCACTTTGTTTCCGAGTTACAGCCCGTTGTGTTCCAGCAAGTATCCGCCTTACCTTTAAAGGAAGTGCTCAAAATGACCACCTCGCGCTTGAATACACGCCTGACCACGCCTCGTCATAGACTGTCTGACGCATTCAAACATTCCAGGTATTGCTCGGATTTTCTGGCATCCTTGTTCTACACGTTGGCAAAGCATTTCAACGTTGTCAATGGGTGTCACGTAAACGATGGATTTCAGATGACCCCACAGGTAAAAATCGAGTGGATTCAGGTCCGGGGAGCGAGTAGGCCACGCAATGGTCCTCCACGGCCTATCCATTTATCAGGGAAATGGTCATCCAAATAGTCTCTGGCTACTCGACTAAAATGAGGCGGAGCGCCGTCATGCATAAACCACATAAAACGTCGGACACCAAGAGTAACTTCTAGTAAATTCCTTAAATCATTCCTTAAAAAATTGGAAAGGATTCTCTTGTTAATTTTCTAGGCAAAACAAAGGGACCGATTAAGTTCTCGGCAATAAGTCCTGCCCATACATTGATACTAAATTGTTGTTGGTGCCTTGACTGGATGATGGCATGCGGATTCTCTTCGGCCCAGTGATGAGTGTTGTGAAAATTGATCATGCCATTTCTTGTGAAGGCAGCCTCATCAAAAAAAAACACGGAGGGTAGAAAAAGAGGATCGCGAACACACTGTTGAAGGAACCAAGTAGAAAAAGCCTCTCATGGTGGGAAATCAGCTTCAGTAAGGCCTTGTACTCCCTGAATGTGATATGGTTAAAGCAGTTGTTCTCGTAAAATTCTCCACACAGTTGTGTATCTTACACCTCTGGTGCTGCTATCCTTCGGGTGCTGACACCAGGATGTTCCTCCACGCGATTCCAGGACCCGCTCCTCCAACTCAACAGTTCTGGCGCTGATTGGTCTAACACCATCTGAAACTCGCTTGTTGAATAATCCTATATCACCAAGACGCTCGTCTATTCTTTGAAAGGTCTTATCTGGCAGACAGCGATTCGAAAACCTTTCCGTATACAGACGTCTTGCTACGGCCGCATTACACTCGGCAGGTCCATACATGAGATACATGTCTGCCATTTCTCTGAATATAAGCCTCCATACTCACTTCAAATGCACACTATCACTGAATAGCACAAAAACTTTTAAGGTTTTTTTTCACTGGACTGCACTTATTCACGGTAAGAAGTAACGAATACGAACAGTGAAACACCGCGATGCACCTCTGACTGACTGATGGCTCTACACTTAACGATATTGAAACATGTCATAGAGTGTACGAAACATTACAATCGGCAAGGCCATACATGAAATAAGTCTCGTACACACTTACAAACATTGGCGGCAAGACGTGTTTGTAAACAGTTTGCGGAAAGAATTGCTGGAACACAAACGGACTGTAGCCTGTAACTCGGAAACAAAGCGATTTTGGGCATATGTTTATATAAACTTTTTTAATTTTTTTCAGTTCGTGAATCCATCCTGAAAGTGCGTCCCACATGTTTTGAAACACCTGTATATATATATATATATATTATATATTATATATATATATATTATATATACATACACACACACGGTGTCCCATAAGTCCGGCATCATAGGAAAAATAATTAAAAAAGGCAAAACAAAAGCTTTTATTTGCAGAACGTGCTCAATATGTCCACCATTGTTTTCAATACACAAATTCAGACGTGATACCCAGTCAGCAAGCACACGGTGAATGATGTCAGGAGTAATGGTGTTAAATGCCCCAATAATGCGCTGCCGCAAATATTCAACACTCCTAATTTTCTCTGCGTATACCAGCGCTTTCAAGTGGCCCCAGAGATAAAAATCTAGTGGCGTGAGATCCGGGCTTCTAGCTGGCCATTCCACAGGCCCTCGACGTCCTATCCAATGACCAGGGAATTGTTGGTACATGTATTCCCTTGGGTGCTGTAATGTGCAGGAGCGCCGTCTTGCTGGAACCATGTTGGGAAATTTCCTTCTTCGTTCGAGACACTGGGAAATGCTTTTTCCTTGAACATACGTAGGTAGGTGCCTCCAGTGACATGTTCATCGAAACAGGGGGGCTTATGATGCGATCCTTCCAAATGCCACACCATACCATCACCCGAGCTGCACCTTGTTCCTTGAAGAGGTATACCAGTGAGGGTTGTTTTGAGACCAGTAGCGGGTGTTCTGTCGATTTTCCTCACCATTTCCATTAAAAAACAGCCTCGTCACTGAACAGAATGGTGGACGAGAAATTGGCATCCCGAGCATATTGTTCCCTAGCCCATTCACAAAATTCCATCCGCCAGTCGGGATCATCTTCGCCTAATTTCTGTAGGATCTGAAGTTTATATGGATGCCATTTGTGAGCCTGAAGAATGCGATGGATGCTACTTTTCGACACTCCTGTCTCGGCGGACAATCGCCGAAGAGACTTATTGGGACTTCTGTTAAAATGTCCCAGGGTAGCAGTCGCTGTATCATCGTCAGTGGACCTCCTTGAAGGTCCACTGCGTGGTTTATCTTCTATGGATCCTGTTTCCTCAAACTTTGCAACAGGTCTGCTAACACAACTCTGTGTTATTGGCTCGCGGTCTGGATTTAGTCTGTTAAATTCTATGAGTAGAATTATCTGGATTCGTTCTTCCTTGCTCAGACATTATGGCCTCTAGAAAGAGAAAAATATGAATTATGGTTTGTAGAAAGAGAAGAATATGAATTTCTCATATGATGCCGGACTTATGGGACACTAATAAATATATATAAATATATATAACTATATATATTATATATATAATATATATATAGCCAACTAACTTTTTCATTAAAAATTTAATTTTTCGGAAAGATTAGTTTTCTCATTAAGGGATGGTCTTTTAATTCGCTGACAAATCGGTTTCGTGTCTCCAGAAATAAAAGTATAAAAATACTCGAAATTATCCGGTTATGTGAACGAATTTTTGTCACTGAAATTATAATGAATTTCGACCCCAATTCTGGAGAAAGAAAAAAATAAGAAAAAAATTAGGAATTAAAAAATGATAATCACAAAGATAAAAAAATCGAAATTTCAATCTAAATTAATGTAACCTGACCTGGCCTTTTTTTTCCAATTTTTTCGAGTGTGGGGGTTGTTGAACTTTAGGTGCGCTTGAATGGGGTACATAAAATTAAGGAAGCATGATTGGGGGGCAATGTGCGACTGATTGGTTAGGTGGTTGTGTGATTGGACTGAATGTTAAACTTGTCATACTATGAGTGTGAACTGTTGTATACGCTTTTAACTTTGTTGCGAGTAGGGATTGTCGTTTTGAGTCATTTTGTTTATCCCGGGGTTCCGGATAAAATCTGTCTTCGTCCCGGGATCCCGGGATTTCCCGGATTTTTATTTTATATGTATTTAAATTTTTTATACTTTTAAAAAGGAATTAATATAAAAATTATAAAGATTTCATCATTTATTTATTTAAACATATTCCATTAGGTAACTATGAGTGTGAAATAACTCGCTTAAAAGAGTGCAACAAGACAGCTATTTGTAAGAAAATCAACACTTGTAAAGAATAATACCCTTGTAAAGAATAAGCATGCTCGTAAAAACACAAAAACAACTAAACATATGAAAATGCAAAACATAGCGCATTTAAAAGAACTAATTTGACTTATAATACGAACGTAGAAAACATAGACATAGACAGACTTGCGATTACTGTATGATCATGATACAGCATGTATGATCGTGTAAACAGGGTATTTATACTATATATACTAATTATTATGTAAGTAATTAGCACCGGGATATCCCGGGATGAACGAAAAAATCCCGGGATGAACGAAAAAATCCCGGGATATATCCCGCGCACAAAATCAACCGGGATCCCGGGAAACAATCCCTAGTTGCGAGTCATGGTGCTGTGGTTGTGTAAACTGAAACTGTTACTCTTTTAAAACCCGAGCGTTGGGCTAATTTTCATTGTTGCAACTTTACAAAATTTAGTTGACATTGATTGACTCTGAAAACACTAATTTTCATTCTCCAAAGAATTTTGTTCGAGTAATTAAAGCTGAAGCTTGTTTGTATCGGGGCTTCAGAACTAGATTTAGTCTTGTCTAACTTTGCTTACGGTCTTTAGCGGGGGGGACCTACAGCTTTATATGGTATCCAAACCACGAGCAAACAAATTCGTCACTGCCTCTTGGAAGACATGCATGTACAGGGTGATTCACAAAGCTGGGCACAAACCGTTAATCCGTTAATCGTTAATTAACGAAGTTAACTTTTTCGTTAACGATTTAACTTTTAAGTTACTTTGAAAATCATTACCGGACTAATTAACTTCCGTTACATTTAACTTCCGTTAACCCAAAAATTCATAAAAAACGTTTAAAAGTTTCTATTATTTCAGTGCTGAGCAGGTGCGCAATTAATCCGCCACTGTTAATAGTGATGAACGAATTTCCATTTCCGCAGTGCAAAATCAGGCGATATATTTGTTTCCGTCGCCACAATTGTGTCTTACCAAATATGGTAGTTATTTATGGCATTGGTTTGAGCAAAACATGGTCGACTGTAAAAATCAGGCGGAAAGATTTGCCATTTGAGTTGAATGTTTCAACTTCTTTCGAAATATCACGAGCATTTTAAGGCACTTTCAATAATATATATGTAACAATTACAACAAATAACTACATTCGTTTCATTTGCAGTCGTCTCTGGCGCAACATGTTTGTGCTAGTGAATATTTAAAAATAATCGTTGTCAAGTAAGTCATGTATATTATAATATGTCTGTGAGTACCTATTAGTAGTCTCCTTGATACATTTCAAGAACCATAAAACTGATCAGGTAAGATTTCAATTCTCATGTCACTTTGATGACATAATTAAGTCAATGATGTCTTACAATGGAGCGTTTTCCTTTAACACTTTATGTCCTGGCGGTACTTCTAGGTACCACATCTTTAAAATCTCCTAATTATTTCTACCCGGTGATCCTGCCGGTACTTTCAGTCCCATGTGAATTAGTTTCTTTATGAGATAATAGATGGCGTTGAGAGTAAATGTGAGCGTGTGGCGTCAGAGGCTGTTTACTCTTTAGTATCTCTGCTGTGAAGACCGAAGAAATTTCAGTGCAATTACTTCCCGAATATTCTGTGCCATATCTGTTCCAAATAACAAAGGTAAGGGTTATTTTATTTTTTATCTTGTTCTTGAAATGTTCAAGAATGCTTCAAACAATTGTTGTTCTTGTTTATTATTTTTAAGTGTGAAATAATAAAGGATTTATTGAGTCAGCTTCTAAGTACCAACAGGACAAAAGGGGCATAAGTCTACATCGTTTTCTTTTGGTTTTCTTTCAATTTTATGGATGACTATTTTAATTTATGTGGAAATATTTGAACTTGAACTCATGTGTTTACACAAGATTGCGCTTGCGCTTTGCAACATTGCACAAGCTAAATAGTCAGATTGCGCATGATAGTGAACAGTGGATTGCGCTTGCGCAACTTAATTTTTGATTGCGCTGTCCAGCTCTGATTATTTTCTGATTTTCAATACAGACACTTGTGTGATTTTGAATTTTATAAATCATGATGGCATCTCAACAAGAACAAGCTCAGAACCCCTGGCCCCACCTGGACGACTACTTCTTGTTCAAGTCAAGGGAAGAAGAGGGAAAATTAAATTATATATATATTGTGTTTTTCATTTTTTTTATAATAAAAGTTAACGTTAACGGTTTATCGGTAACTTCCGTTACATGTTTAACGAATTAACGGATTAACGGTTAACGAAGTTAACTTTTTGGTTAACGGATTAACGGTTAACGAAGTTAACTTTTTGGTTAACGGTGCCCACCACTGGTGATTCATAAGTCTGTTACCACTGTAATGGTGAATAAAAAATAACTACAAACCACAGTAACCTGTGATGTGTTTTTATTTGAGGTTATTTTTACACAATTACACATTGGAAATTAACAGTGGAAATTCTTTTAAATCATTGACATTACGACGTTTTGTTGCATATACCCTATCCTTGACCATACCCCATATTTTCACAAATCAACAATCTGAAACAGAAAATATTTCACCATTACAGTGGTAACAGACTTACGAATCACCCAATATAATTCTGAAATTTAATTAAACCTAGAACGCCAGTCTGGGACCGCACAGATATAGCGACTAGTGTGAGGTCTATGTAACTCCATAATGAAAATTACATTTATAGGCTGAACTAAACAATTTATTATTACTAAACAATAATGAAAATTAACTTGCGTATGATAAAAGACATCATTTCCAGAAAAATATACTTTTATTGTAATAGGCCACACAGGTTTTCTGGGGTTAAATGACGGCATTTTTTATATCTGAAGCCAAGTAATAAGCATTCTTACTTGAATATAATAAACATACGAACCTTAATCCAGCCAAAACAAAATATAAAATACCAAAATCTTTATTTAGAAAAGAATACAAGTGACAGAATATCAGAATATTTTTCAATATTTTTCTGTACAATTTAGATATTTGATGCGGCATTAATACAGTATATTCACAGTTTTCTAATTTGGATATACCTTTGAAAGCATGGAAGTTTTTTAGGCAAAATTAATGAAATTTAGTAAGATTTTAGAATAAATTCAGGTTTCATTAAATACATGCAAGAAAGACACACCCTTAATTAAATTTGTAAAACGTATCTTTTATTCATTTACATCCACAATTGATAATTAAACGTTTCTTTTTTTTTTTTTTCTCCACCGCTCTCAATCTTCGAATGAAATAATTTATTCTGAAGTTAATTCTGGTAACAAGATCAAACGAGGATTTTAAACAGAGAAACGCCGACCAACCTACGTTTCAAAGTCGGAAACATTTTTTATTCTCTGAATAATCTCATAAAAAGAAATGTTAATTAAATAAAGGCGTAATGAGAATAGATGTGAAGGAAGGGTTCGTAAATCGTCGCGGTCTTTCGTTAATTAGTACTTACTCAGTGGAGAATTATGTTAATTAATTACTTTCATTAATTATTGTGTTTCTTACCAACCATCGTTTACGAGGAACTCCCCAAATTAATTAATTTCATTCACTCATTTAGTATTCATTCCTTTTCTGAGTACAGTCGAGGATGAGAATCCTGGAATACAATCGTGTCTGGGAATATATGACGATTCGATTCTTATATAAACAGATATTGTATAGTTGCCCGCATATGTAATGTTCCTCACCTCACAGGCGACTCCGTACGGTACGTGTGGCAACGCCGCAGTGTTAGTCAAGGTACCCCAACTCGGAAGGTGGGGTGGAGGGGGAACAACCGAGTCCAACAACATATAACACAGACATATCTATCTAAAGGACAATTGAATATGCATTCATTGACATACAGGTAATTATATTGTAATGTCTGTGTTCATAAAGATAAACAATTAATATGATCGTATACAGCGTTGAACTCTATGTAGTTTACTAGTCTTATACAGTAATAAGGTTCCATTATGATTACTGCAAGTCTATATGAACAGCTACCACAATACAACATTTTATATACGAGTGAATTTGAACCAAAAATTGACATTACACAACCAATTACAATTACATTACAATAGTTTATAATATTTAGAGATTAGCTAGTCGAGAAAATGTAAATTTATGGATAACTTAACTACTTATGCTTTGCCATTTTTGTGAATGTAAAATATTTTTATATAATTGCACTTTGAAATGAGTATAAATTATCAGTTTTTTTTTGGTTTCCAATTTTCTGTAAATATAGATTTTGTTTTGTAATGAAAATTTAAAAATTTCAAATAATCAGTAAAAGAATCGGCTAAATTTGACCAATGCCAATGCTCAAAAAATGGACGATTCTGCCAATGCCGATGAATCGGTACACCACTAGTTTTTATTGATTTTGCTAATTTTGAGGGCCAGGTTCTTTACTGGTAAATATACTATTCAATTTGATGTGATAACATTTTATAGATTTAATGACACACATGTTGTTTCTACCCTCATGTAATCGCAAGTTTCTTTAAAAATATCAACTAATTTGTTAAACTTTAATAAAAAAAAAGTCTCCTAATTTTTTTTACAGGTAAGATAGTATAATGGCTCCAAATAAAGAAATTTCATACAAGAATAGGTTGAAAAATGAAAATTATTGTTCTCCATAAAGGAAGCAACACTCAAAGACAAATAGCTGCTAAAGC
>JAJOZX010004133.1:262500-267500 GCA_023014485.1 Bathynomus jamesi
ATACGAGTTTCCAGGGAGAGGTTGGAAGAGACGTACACTAGACAAACTGTTAAAGAAGTCTTCGCGATACAGGAACCACCAGGAAACCAGGAAGTGGCAGGCCAAAAACAGCAACAACACCAGAAAACGTGGATTACATAAATGATAAAATCTGCTCTCAAGAAAATGAACCAGGGACTCATTTATCGCAACGGACAATTGCCAAAAATCTGAGTATTGGTAGGAGTTCTGTGCAACGTGTAGTAAAATCGCTGAACCTAAAGCCATTCAAAAGGATTCCCACATCTAGAAAAAACGAAAATGTGAAGGATAAAAGAAAAACGGTGCAGACAGTTGCTTAATAAATTTTCAGTTGGTGTTAAGATAGTGTTCATGGATGAGAAGGATTTACACTAGAAATTCCACGAAATCCTCAAAATGACGTCTACGGACGTGGTCGAAAACGCGATATTCCGGTGAATAGACTGTATCATGAGACATCGCGATTTTCAAAAAAAGTGATGATATCTGCAGGCGCTTCTTGGAACGGTAAAACTGACGTTCATTTATGATACCGAAACGACGAAGTGAATTCCGTAAATTACATGGAACTTTTAAACACAAAGTTGTTGCCAGACTGCCGTCTCTATCCAGAAAATGATTTTTGTTTTCAACAGATGGGGCACCGTCACATACAAGCAAGGCCACACAGGCATTTCTGAATGATAATACGCGCAAATTCATTACCAGAATGAGTGGCCGCCTCAAAGCCCGGACTGTAACCCAATGGATTATTCGATTTGGGAGTTGCTGAAAGAGAAAGTTTATCGTTGGCAGCGCGAAAAATTTACTGAACGTGAATTAAAGGACAAAATACTACAATCGTGGCAGGAAAATTGACAATAATGAGGTGCAACGAAGCATCTCTGTGTGGAAGAAGAGACTCCGATTAGTTTGTCAACAGGACGGTGGTCCAATCGACATTTAATTGGCTAAAATAAATAAAATATTCATGATATTTGTTTTTTTGACACGTTTTATTTTCTAAATTGTGAGAAAAGCCTAAATTATATCGTTTTCAACTTTTAACCATAGTGAGACACGGCGTTGGTGTAAATTGTGTTACAATATCGTCTATATAGGTTCGCGGGTTACTGAGATATGACTAGTTGAATAATGAGAACTTTTTGGGGGCCACCCGATATGTATATATACAGTGTGTATATATATATATATGTATATATACACGGTGTATATATATATGTATATATACACGGTGTATATATATATGTATATATACACTGTGTGTGTGTGTATATATATATATATGTATATATACACTGTGTGTGTATATATGTGTGTGTATATACACTGTGTGTGTGTATATATATAATATATGTATATATACACTGTGTGTATATATATATGTATAATATATATATATAGTGTGTATATTATATATATATATATTAATTTCCAAGCGCTCGTTTTTTTTTTGTTTTTAACTAATTAAGAGCATGGCACCCCCGTCAAGTACTTGCAGTCGCTGTGAAGGGAAATTTGCCGCTTACGCGTTTACAATGGCTAATAATAATGAACACTTAGTTTGCAGGTGGTGCTCAAGCATGGAAGTGCTGAGGAACGAGTTAGAACGTGAGAGAGAGGCCAGAGTTATGCTTGAAGAAAGCCTGATGCTCCTGACGGCAAAATTAGAATCCCTTGAGACTCCAGTTACGACCCCTCCTACCTCAGTTTCTACTAATATAAATAGTACTAACAGCCCTCTCTCTTCCCCTAGTTCCCAACCCTTCGTTCGAGTGCGTAATGGAGCACCATTGAGAAAACCTAAGACTTGTCTACCAGTAATAACAAGGAATAAGTTTTCTGTTTTAGGTTTCGAAGAGGCTGATGAACCGGAAATACGACTCGTTGGCGATTCCATTGTTCGAGGAATTCTGTGGGAGAAACCCTCGTCGTAGGCGCCGTTACTGCTACCCTGGTGCAAGGGTGGAGAATATAACTAATAGTGTTGACCATTTTACAGACGGTACCGCCGAGGACACAACGTATGTTATACATGTCGGTACTAAAACGTTTTAAATTCTAGATCGGAAGAACTGCTGGCTAGGTACAGGGACTTACTAGAGCGATTAGAGGAAAAACTAAGAAGATTGTTTGAACAGGTATACTTCCTCGAATTATCCAACGTAACGATTTCTACAGCAAGGCGACCTATATTAACAATAACCTAAAGTCTCTCTGTCAACAGGAAGGAGTGCATTTTGCGAATTTTTGGAACAGTTTCTAAGGCAGGAGGGACTTGTTCCTCGGAGATGGACTTCATCTTAATGACGTTGGAGCTGCGCGTTTAGAAAGACTACAGTATTTCATAATACTGTCTTCTTTTCAGGCTGCCGTAACTCGAACGGTCCCAGCGTAAATTTCACAAATTTCCCCTGCGCTCGCGAAGGTGTCGCAATTACAAACAATTTGAAGGTTCTATCCTTAAATGCTCGTAGCTTACGAAATAAAATAAATAAATTTTTTCTTTAATTGCTTGTAAAGATTGATTTAATTGCGATAAGTGAATCGTGGCTTAGCACTGAAACCCGTGACTTTGTAGGGGAGTATCAAATTAGAGGTTATAGACTGTTAAAAACAGAATAGGTAGGCGAGGAGGCAGTGCTATGCTGTATATCAAAGATAATATTGCGAACGTTATAGAAGTAAACAACACAATTCCGGAACCAATAGATTCGACTATAGTAGAACTTAAATTGAACGCTTTCGAACTTCTTGTTTCGGTTATATATAGACCCCCTAATCAAACATCTGATACGGACGAAGCGTTATATCGTGAACTAGAGAGAATAATCGGTAGTGAGCAAGCTTTAGTTATGGGTGACTTTAATTGCGCCAAAGTGAATTAACATAATACAGGGAGACGCGGAAGGTAATCGTTTAGTTAATTTTCTCGGATAGCTTTCTTATTCAAAAGGTTGGGGAACCTACGAGGTTGGACAGTATTTTATATTTAGTAATAACTACGGACGATAGGCTAATTACTGATATTCAAGTAATAGAACCGTTAAGCAATAGCGATTACAATATGGTAGAGTTTGTCCTCTCAGTAAGTCACTCGAAACCAGCTAACTCGACTAAAATTCCTAACTTCCAGCACGCAGACTTTTGTAAATTTCGAAATAAATTGTCACACGTCAATTAGGAAAACGTAATGGAGAACTCCAACGCAAAACAATGTGGGAATCGTTTGAAACAGTATTTAGGACTATAAATGAGGAATGTGTACCGTACAAAATTAAGCGTGCGAAAGTAAATAAGCCCTTGTGGTTTACTTGTAGAGTAGGAGACATTATAAAGAGTAGAGATAGGGCTTATAGGCTACGTAAATGCGATAAAGACAATTTGTGGTTACGAAACAACTACATATTTCTAAGGCGTGAAGCGAAAGTGTAATAAAAAAGTCCAAGCGCGAATTTGAAATCTCCATAGCTCGTGACGGTAAAGAAAACCCCAAGCAATTCTTTCAGTACGTCAACAATAGAAATCCAGTAAAAAGTGTCTTGGGGCCGTTGAAAAATGTTAACGGAGATCTAGTTTCTGAAAACAAGGAAATGGCTACCTTGCGAAACGAATTCTTTACGTCAGTTTTTACTATAGAAGATGTAACGAATATCCCTACGGTCATACACATAATACCCTTTGATAATGATAATATTTTGGATAATATTGTGGTTAGTGAAGGGGAGGTAATGCGCTATATTGATAAAATGAAAACGCGTAAATCACTGGGGACGGATTCCATATATCCCATACAACTAAAAGAATTAAGAGAAAGAGAGAGCATTGTTGTGCCGCTAACAAAGATTTTTAATGCGTCTATTTCTGTGGGGTGCGTACCAGATAATTTCAAGTTAGCAAACGTAACACCTATCTTTAAGAAAGGCGATAAAGGTGCGGCGGGAAATTATAGGCTAATCAGTTTAACGTCTGTTGTAGGTAAGCTACTGGAATCAATAATTAGAGATCGTATAGTCTAACACTTACAATTGCATAACTTAGTTAGAAATACACAGCACGATTTTAGGCGAAACAAATCTTGCTTAACTAATCTTTTAGAAATTTTTCAAAGCGTGGTTGACGTTTACGATAGTCATCGGGCGGTTGATGTAATGTATTTAGATTTTCAAAAAGCGTTTGACACCGTACCGCACAAAAGACTCATTGAGAAAACTAAGGCTCATGGAATCAGGGGTGTAGTAATAAATTGGATACAAGAGTGGTTGCGAGTTAGGAAACAGAGGGTGGTCGTTGATGGAGCGGAGTCGTGTTGGGCTAATGTAGCGAGTGGCGCTCCTCAGGGTTCTGTATTGCGCCCCTTGCTTTTTCTTATATACAGGGTGTCCCAGAATTAACTATCTATTTCAATGAAATCGGACAAATTTTTTAAAAACACACTTTTATTTATGTTTATCATGTTTAATATGTTAAAAATGTATAAATTTCTAAATTTTTTTAATAATTTTATTTTCATAATTTTTTCATAGTTTTTCATAGTTTTATTTTCATTCTCTTTCAGAACCCTATTAATAATGAATACACAAGAACGCATCTTTGTTGTAACATCCCGTATCAAAGGAATGCAATGTAATGAAATCAGAGAAAAATTTACAAGAAGATTCCACAGAACCGGTCCTACAGACAAAGCGATTCGTGAACTTGTGAACAAATTTAAAAGAACTGGATCCGTACACGACGAGGTGGGAAGAGGACGCCCAAGGACAGCACGTAACAGTACCGAACAGGTACGACAATTGTTTGAGGATGAAAACAACTTCGGTTAGGGAGGCCGGTCGAAGACTCAACATATCCAAGACAACAGTTCATAGAATCTTGCGTTCGACACTGATGAAAAAGGCTTTGATACGGGATGTTACAACAAAGATGCGTTCTTGTGTATTCATTATTAATAGGGTTCTGAAAGAGAATGAAAATAAAAC
>JAJOZX010004133.1:272500-275000 GCA_023014485.1 Bathynomus jamesi
TTTGCTCAGTTTCCATTGTATACGTTATATTGGGGTGCAAAGAATTTAGGAAGTTAAAGAATTGTTGCGCTTGTACCGCATTATCAAAGACTGCTATCGAATCATCAACGAAGCGTCGATAGAAAATTGGCTTGAGATGAGTGGGAGATTGTCTAAAAATTACACTTTCCCACTTTCCCACTCATCTCAAGCCAATTTTCTATCGACGCTTCGTTGATGATTCGATAGCAGTCTTTGATAATGCGGTACAAGCGCAACAATTCTTTAACTTCCTAAATTCTTTGCACCCCAATATAACGTATACAATGGAAACTGAGCAAAATGGCTCCCTCCCCTTCTTAGATCTTTTAATTTCGAAAAACGGTGATTCTATTACTACATCAGTTTATAGGAAACCCACTTTCACTGGTTTGGGCATGAATTTTTTTAGTTTTACTGATTTCAACTATAAGATGTCTTGTATTAAAACTCTCCTGTTCAGAGGATATAATTTGACCTCTAATTTTACCTTACTTAATGATGAATTTAATAATCTAAGATCATACTTTACTAATAATAGTTTTCCTGTTCAATATGTAGACAAACTAATTAGATCCTTCTTAAATAATGTTTATAGCCCTCAACTTCCATGTATTACAGTGCCGAAGGATATAAAATATTTCTTGGTACCTGAAATGGGTCCCTTGAATAAGGAATTTAAGCTTAAATTTACAAAATTGTTAAGGAAATTTTTTTATCATACTGATTTCCGCATCATATTTATTAATAAAACGTCTTTAGGTAGCTTTTCTCAGCGAAGGATCGAACCCTGACTCGTTGCGTAGCGGTGTTGTATATTTATTTACCTGCCCTAGGTGTCTCCTTGGGAATTACATCGGCAGCACTGTTCGCTCTCTCAGGGCTAGATTTTATTCGCATATGGGAATAAGTGGCCGAACAGGTAAAATTTTAAAAACTAAGGAAGCCTCCAGCATACGTGAACATAGCATCAAATGCAAAATTGATGTCACTTTAGACAATTTTAAAATTCTTGGTTGTAATACTTGTCCCAACTCACTAAGAATTTTAGAATCCCTTTTCATTAAAGCATTGTCCCCTAGTCTGAATGTTGACTCATCGTCCGTCCCTCTCAATCTGCTATGATCCCTCCTCCTTCCCCAATTCCTTATAATCCCTCCTTCCCCTATCTCCCTCGCCATCTTTCATTCCCGTCTCCTCTGCTCAAATTAGTCGGCCTCGGATACTGCTGTGTAAGGTAGATAGCTCCATTGTTCCAGTGTACTATTGGTAATTTTTCCAGTGTATTAATTTCACATTTACATGTATTTAAAAATAACTTCTTAATTTTGATATGTAAATCTGTATAACTTAGAACTTAACCCTCTTTTCTCAGTCTTTTAAAATTTGTCTTTACGAATAGGTTATAGAAATTTCTGTTTGTTTTTCATTCAATATTGATTTTAATTTCACATTGTTATTAAACAGCCTGAAGATGAGCGTATTGCTCGAAACGTTGCGCAATAAAGAAGACTTTTCATGGCATTTACATTTCTCCTTGTCATTGGATTTCTACTAAATATTAAATGAAGCTCTGTAGAAGCAACCCGCATAATTATATATATATATATATATATATATATATATGTGTGTGTGTGCATGTATATATATATGTGTGTGTGTGCATGTATATATATATGTGTGTGTGTGTGCATATATATATAATATATATATATATATATATTTGTGTGTGTGTGTGCATGTATATATATATATGTGTGTGTGTGTGTGTGTGTGTGTGCATGTATATATATATATGTGTGTGTGTGTGCATGTATATATATATATATATATATATATATGTGTGTGTGTGTGTATACAGGGTGTCCCATAATTCCGGCATCATAGGAAAAATAATTAAAAAAGGCAAAACAAAAGCTTTTATTACCAGAACGTGCTCAATATGTTCACCATTGTTTTCAATACACAAATTCAGACGTGATACCCAGTCAGCAAGCACACGGTGAATGATGTCGGGAGTAATGGTGTTACATGCCCCAATAATGCGCTGCCGCAAATGTTCAACACTCCTAATTTTCTCTGCGTATACCAGCGCTTTCAAATGGCCCCAGAGATAAAAATCTATGAGTAGAATTATCCGGATTCGTTCTTCCTTGCTCACAGACATTATGGCCTGTAGAAAGAGAAAAATATGAATTATGGTTTGTAGAAATAGAAAAATATGAATTTCTCCTATGATGCCTGACTTATGGGACACCCTGTATATATATATATATATATATATATATATATATATATATATATATATATATATACAGGCCAGGATTTAGCTATAGGCGAACTAGGCGATCGCCTAGGGCCTCGCGCCAAAGGGGGCCTCGCTCAAGCCGTTTTGCGCGTTCTGTTCAAGTGATATTAATGATTTAGAACTCTATGAAGAACTTAAAGAACTTTGCAGGTTTATACCTGAGAAAAACAGATC